>BDMC01000057.1:0-280908 GCA_002003505.1 Xylariales sp. No.14919 | reverse complement strand
AAAAAAAAAAAAGCTTACAAAAAAAAAAAAAAATAAAAAAAAAAAACTAAAAATAGTTTTGCTTTAACTACTAAAAAACTAAAAGCATAACATAAATACTATAACTTTTATTATATTTAATTATTTTTATTAAAAAATATAGCATTTAAAAAACTTAAGATTTTATATATATAAAACTTATAAAATATATATAAAACTATAAAATATATATAAAACTATAAAAACTTAAAAATAAGCTTATAATAGTATAGCTAAACTGCTTACTTTAATAAATATATTAACATATTAATATTTAAAAAAAAAGCAAAAGCTAAACTTTATAAATACTACTAAAAAATCTAAAATATTTAAAATTAAAGCTAGTTTTATTATTTAATAAATTAAGTTATAATAACTATAAGTTATAAAATATTAAGCTTATAAAAGTATAAATTAACATTATACTTAATAAAAAAAAGTATTTAATATAAATTCCTTAAAGTTATTCTATAAATTATATATTTAAACTACTATTAAGCAAAGCTTGCTATGTCTTATACCTTTAGAAAGGTTTACAATATAGTGCTCTGCACCCTGTAGCAACGTTAAATAGAACAACAACAACAACAACAACAACAACAACAGCCGCCTGGCCTCGAGGATTTTCGACAGCGCCTTCTAATCCTCCTGTGGTGCGTATATAGGGGCGTTGCGGATGGTGCTCATAAACGCCATCACAAAGCCCTCGTGACAGTCGGCCTGCCATGCTACTACCGACGACACCGTCACGTGCGGCCGGGTCTTTGAGATAGCGGCGCTGTTGAATCCCGGCCCGCCATTGGAGTCGCCGTCCCGTTCGACAATCCGCTCGCCCTCGGCAGCCACGATGTCCGAGCCGCCAGCTGCGTGCGCGGGCTTCGGTTCCGGGCGGATTCGTCGTCTCACTAGGTACTTGGCCAGGCGTTCAGGTAACAAGCCGGAGTTATAGTAGAGCCAGCTGAGCCAGCCTACGTGGTGTCGGCGTATCAGCCCGCCCGGCGTGACGAGACTGAGCGAGCGCACGAGGTGCGGGAAGTACCTCGTGAAAGCGACGCTGAGACCGCCGCCTAGGGAGTAGCCCACGAGATGGAAGCCGGGCGCCGTCGTCCAGGAGACCCCGGATGAAGCGAGGACAAGCAGAAACTGTGTCACGAAGAGCCGCGTGTCGTAGGCGAGATCGTTCGGCGCATCCGAGTAGCCCCGCCCGAACAGGTCTGTGGTTGCCATCAGCACCGCCTCTAACTCTATAATGTACCCCCCTCACAAATTCACTATCTCTTCAACGTCTTCCAAGGACAAGAAAAATGGCCTCATTGTGAAATCACGAAGATCCCCCCATGCTTTGCCGCTCACGTACCAAACATCATGACCCTGTACCCCCGCGCCACCATCTCGTGCCCTAGGTCCCCGAGCGCTATCACGGGGGTGCTGACACCGGGGACGAGGAGCACGCGCTCGCCGTCCCTGGGCCCCCACTCGTACACGCGGATCGAGCCGTACGGCGTCTCGACGTCGCGGGCGCCCGGCAGTGCGTCGGGCGGGTACGGCAGGTCCTGGTCCTGGGGCTGGCGCCGTGGCGGGCTTCTGCCTGGAGACGGCTCGTACGGGGCCTTGCGGCGTCCCGCTGATCGCCGGAATAGGCTTGCTGAGACGCAGAGCGCTGCCGCTAGTAGCAGGCTCGGCAGTAGGACTTGCTGCCTGCTCCCGAGGACGGAGCCCGGATTGAACCTTTGCATGCTGGACGCGGGGTGTGCTGTTGTGTGTCGCGAGTTACGGGCACTGCGGCGTATCTGTTTACCTAGCTAGTCTTTGTCTCGATGCGTCTGCGCGTGATTATAGGACTGCGGGGCTCAGTGGCTGAATGGACAGGCGGGTTGAGCGATTACATAACATGTAAGTTGATTTTATTTATTTCTGCAGAGATGGTTTGGCCTCGGTAAGATATGAGCGATTAGTTCGGGCTGGATTAGGGTAGAAACAGATACTATCCATGTATACCTACTACCTAGTACCTAGGTAACTCTCTGCCTCCAAGGTGTGGTCGGGTAGGGATCCCTCAGGGAAGTCCCGCGGCAGTTCCGCCGGGCCGAGGTGGGGTCGACGAAACTGCGACGCTATAGTATGTGTACTTGCTCTATGAATATATGAATACCTGAATTAGCTCATGGTACGTAAGTCTTGCTCCTTGTGGTATTCTCTAGATACTCTCTGTTTATAGTATTCCTTCGATTGTTTTTCCGTAGTAGCAATTACCTAGGTTGCCGGGAGTTTAGCTTTAGTTAGGTAGGACGCATTCCATTGCTCTTAGAGGGGTTTCAATGCGGGGTCTAGGTTTGTCAGCTTATATACCTCCTGTTACCTATCGGTATGTCACATGCTTTATTGGTGTGTTATGTCTTCTTAATTATAACAACTTGGTTAGTTAGTTAGTCTTCCATGACATGAGAACACATCTCTTAAGCCTACCATAAGCTACGTACCTACCTCTTGGATAGTATTTGAACGTTTACACTCCTAGCACGGGCAATATCTACTCTAGAAGTCTTATATCCGGTCGAGATGGTAGGGGGCTAGGGGAGGTTAGAACAGAGGGGTGGCACTAGCTAACCTAGGTAGCTATTTGTTCCTGTCTTTTCTTTTAGCTAGCGATGAGTTGTGGAAGCTATTACGCGTTGCGGGATTCTTTTTTTTATTTGTTCTTTTTCTAGGAACGAGTTAAGTTTAATATGTGGTTAGCGGAGTCACAGCAGGTATGTGTCACGGAATAAAACTGCAACACTATGCCACAACACTACCAAAAGTAAAACGTTGTCAAGTTAGGCGCTTGACCGTTTGCAGGCACTTATATATAGGACCGTAACAGTATGTATATGTGTATGTATATACGCTGTCTGCCTACATTAGAGAAAAAGTAATGAAAATAATAGATAGTAAATGACTAATGATATATTATAACGTGTTAATAAAGCAATTAATATAAAACTTATATAGTTAGCAATATTATCTTTAAAAATTTAATTAGTGTAACAAGCTATGCTAAGCAGCAGTTGCTATATAAATTTATTAATTATTTTAAGGAAAGAAAGATTTTTTATATGGTGTTTTTATGCGTTTTGCAGCTAAATAGCTATTAGCGCGCTGCTAGGTTTCGGCAGAAGTCTGGAACCAATCTAGGCTAGTGGCCCGTAACAATCAGCCTTAATTTCACTGCTTTTTTAACCCCTGCTGGGGAGGCAATGCTGACTAACCTTAGGCAATGAGAATTATAAAGCCTTCCTGCTATAGTATTATACGTTCTGTTGTGTGGATATCCAGGCAGCCCTTGGTGAGGGTTAAAAAAGCAGTGCGATCGATCGGTCGTGTCGGCGATCGTCAGCATTTCCGGCTTTAACACGCCTAAACGAGGCAACATGTGGTGCATTAGTGTCATACGTAGCACTCTAGATTAGCTGAAGATTTGTATGTGACAAGCGGAACGCGAGGTTCGCTAGTCTTCGTGTCACGGTCCCGTATATAAGTGCCTGCAAACGGTCGAAGTTCCCAACTTGACAACGTTCTACTTTTGGCAGTGTTGTGGTATAGCGTTGCAGTTCTGTTCCGTGACACTCCGGTGTATTATTGCCTAGGGAGACCCGAGACACATTGGGATTGAAGCTTGTGAGGCAACTTTAGGTGAGGCGGTATAGTCGCCGATTGGTGTATATAGTCCGGCGCGAGTGCCATCCCAGAGCCTGAGCCCTGTTGTCTTGGCCAAGTTAAAGACCTTTGGCACCCTAGAAGAGTAATATTATTCTGGCGACATTTTAAGCCCTTTCACTAGCCTTTGTTACGCTAGCTATTTATTATTTTTTATTATTTTTTTTTTTGGTCTTTTTAGCTAGCAATGAGTTGTGGAAGCTACTGCGTGTTGCGAGATTCTTATTTTTTATCTGTTCTTTTTCTAGGGACGGGTTAGGTTTCGTACGAAGGTTTGAGAGTCGCCCTTCGGCTTCTTTTCCCCGCGTTATACATCTCTAGCATCCACCTCTAGAATTAATCATATTATTATCTTGTGGCCTTTCTCTTATATATTCGTTATTTTTACCATCTTGCCTATTTTCTTTGCTAAAGTAATGTAACGCGCTATTTGTTATTTGCTATTTGTTAGTATGTTAAGGTTGTCTTTGTAGCCTTAGCTAAGGTAGTTGTAAGCCAACCTAAGCTATCGCGATCGCGGCTTTTGATTTTCTACGAGAGACTGAGGGATTAGTGAGATTGTAAGTATTTGAATGAAGCGTCCCTGCTATACCGGTATGTAGTATGTGTTCCTCCGTGTGGACGGGTCTTGGCGCGCTTTCTTTGGCATTTGCCGCCTTGATATGTATGCATGCCCCTGGCCAAGGTTAAAAAAGCAGTGCAGTAGACGGTCCGCCAGTCGTGAACAGTCTTGGCGCACTTCTTTGGTAATTGCCGCCTTGGTATGTATGCCCCTGGCGAGGGTTAAAAAAGCAGTGCAAAAGCCTCTCAAGAAAACAGATCGACCCGATAGTCTTGGCGCTCTCCCGCATTCGCTAAAAATCCAAAATATATAAAGGTGTAATATATTTAAAGTTATAAATAGTGTTTAAGCCACAAGCCATCCTCTAACGCCTTATCTAGCATATGTAAATGTGCACAGGTCTAACTTCTCTTACTATGATATCTTGTTCGAATTCGACTTCCCCGGCAGAGCCACCAGCAACTCCATTAAAACTAATTACGTTGTCCAAGAAAAATGCCACTCGTCGCTTAAAGCATAGCTGCAGCGCTAATAACACCACCACGGGCAGCAGTGGCGGTGGGGATCCAGATGGTATTTAGGGTAGAGCTGCAAATATAGCTCGTAGCCGTCCGCGTGGGCGTCGGGTAGGTGCCGTTTGGCGCGCCGCCCGAGGTAGTCGGTGCGGGCGTTTCCGTGCAGATGTTGCCGGTCGCGGTCAAGACGTGCTTGACATAGTCGGTCGAGCTCGCGACGTCCTCGTCCGGAACGCAGGCCGTGATGTAGCCTATGAGCTCGCTGCTCCGGCTGTGCGCGAAGTCCATCAGTCCCGACGCTAAGCTCTGGAACTCGGGTAGAAGCGAAGAGGGGAGCACGGCGGCGACGGCGCAGAGCTGCGACTGGTGGCTTTCGGCGTCGCCCATGGTATATGAAGGGAGCTGAGTGTTCGAGGCGATGAAGGACAGAATCGCGGTAGGTGTTGCGGGAGCCTCTGTGATCACGTCCTTAAAGACGCTTATTGCTGAAAGGCAGCCTGGACTGTCTGATTTTTGAGACAGCGATGTGCCCACGAGAGCGGCTGCCAAGAGAAAGGCTTTGGTGATATACATATTGCTTTAAGGATTTTTAAATTACTAAGTCTATAAAGATATAAGAATGTAGGCAGAAGTAAAAGGTTGTGAGAGGGTGTGTTTAAAGCATATTATGTAGGTTCAAATAGAGAATTTTATATTTTCTAGAGTTTGGATTCATAATTAACCATGAGCTGCTGCTGCTGCTATAAATATAGCGGTAGCTTGTTCCTAACGACACGACACCTCCGTTCTGCCGTATAGTAATTCTCAACCGTTTCCTCGTTTATCGTGTGTTTTTTTTGGTCTCTCACTCTACTGTAGGATGGTTATATAAGTAGCAATACCGTAAAATCCAACAGGTCCCACCCTTTCTTAGCGATCCAGCTAGCTGCCCCACACCTATATATAGCCCGGAAGGAATACACGCTTAACCTGCAAGGCATTCATTCAGTCTAGGTTAGTCTGTTCGATCCCAGTTAAATAAATCCGACAACAACGGTATTATTAGCCTGGTCCGCCTGCGGATTCTTATGCCAAATAATCTAATATTTATAAATACCTACAACTGTTTATCGCCGTTTACAGGAACGCCGTCGTTCCTTTAATTTGCCTACGCCGCTCAAATGCCCTCGCGCAGCTAAGACTCGCCTATATACACGTACAGCTTCTACATGCTACCTGCTAGAATGCCTCGGCGCAGCGAAGACTTCCCACCTACGCGTTCGTTCGGCTATTTCCAACCCTTGAGCCCAAAGACCTTGGACCCCGCAAACGCGCGAAGACCTAGATATACGCACACCTACATGAGCCTAGGCACAGACATAGCCCTGCAGGATCTACGAGGAAGTTCGGAACCGCTACCGCTACACACGAAAGGTGGAGCAGCTCGGTAAGATCCAGGCACCCAGGGACCTCACATCCTTCTTAGTCGCCAGAATGTTCCTCGGCGGCGCGCAACCAGGTTCCTAAGTAGCGCCTTCGATGCATTCACTGCTTTTTTAGCCCCCGCCGGGGAGGCAATGTTGACTTACCTTGACCAATAAAAATCACGAAGCCTTCCTGCTATGGTATTATCTATTCTGCCGTGTGGATACCAAGGCAGCCCTTGGTGAGGGTTAAAAAAGCAGTGCAATACTGAGTAGTATATGAACCCCCTCGCCTCGCACATCCAAAACCCCGTCTCTCCCCCTCTCTCCCCCTCAAACATCCTAAAGCTGCTCGATCGCCCGGTCGTCTTGGCGCCCTTTAGCGTTCGCCGTTCTAGCCTGCCCCTAGTGAGAGTTACAAAAGCAGTGAAAAAGCCTTAGGCAAGAATTTGCTGCCTGAGTATCTCTCGGTAGGGGTTAAAAAAGCAGTGCAGTCCCACCCCCACCCCAGGGCTTTCCCTGTTAGCCGTAAACTATATGCTCTAGATAGTACCTGCCTAATATTGATGAGGGCTAGAATAGCTACGCCCTTTTACGCAATAATTTGATAGTGTTTTGTTTATCATACGGTGTTTTTATACTGAATATTAGGACGTCTCTCGCGGAAATAATCTGCGGGATAAAAGGATATGATGTGTTGCACGATCGTAGAAATCGTTATGCTGATTTAGCGTAGATAGTGTCTTAGATTAGGTTTCTCTTGATCGGGTTTTTTTTCCCCGTTGTTGTCTTTAAGCCCTTAAATGAAGGTTGCGCTCTTGGGACTACATGGCGAGCTAGAGTTTAGATTACCAGTTGTGACTTCATGTGTTTGTTATAAATGGTGAGATGAGTTGTTCATAACAAATTGGTGTTTCGCCTTGGGAATCTAGCAGTGTTGTTTACGCGAGCCGATGAACGCCTCTCTTGCCAGACTGCAAGAGCTGGTAGAAATATATACTAGAAGGGGGGGGACTTAATCCTATTGAATTTACTGTATATCTAAACCGAACGCCCAGGTCCTATTCAGCACCTTTTTACTTGTGCATATCAATTGAAATGAATTTGTTCGTAATTGAAGTTGAGAAGCCTAGAACCAGTATTACAGCCATGGCGCCCGCGTATATCCCAAATCCCTGTACAAAAATACATACAAGTAGCCGTGTGAGGATGTGACCCTTTGCTATTTAAACATCATCGCTTGCCGATATTCTCGCAGTTGGAATGTCTTTCAAATAGTGACCTCGGTAGTATCGTTAGAATCAAGCCATTGGGTCTGTTCCTCGTAAAATCTAGCGCCCGAAACGCTGAACTCCTTGAGGAACGCGTCGACCTCGTCCATGTCCTCGTCCGTGAGTTCGACCTGGTGGAGGTTCTCCCTGATGCGCTCGAGACTGGCGGCGCCGGGGATGGGGATGATCTTGGGCATACCGGGCCGCTTCGAGAGGGCCAATAGCCAGTTGATGGAAAATCTGTACGGCAAAGGCGGTCAGGAATCAACGTGACAAGTGGAGGGAAAGGATGATATAGTGCGTACTGGGCTGGGGTGCAGCCTTTCTTGGCTGCCCACTCCTTGACCTTCTCGACGAGCTTGAAATTGGCATCGAAGTTTTCCCCTTGGAAACGCGGCAGCTGCCTGAATAATTTATACAAGTCCTCGGGCTTCTGCATCTTGCCCGTGAGGAATCCTCTCTGTAACACAGACAGTTAACAAATTAAGTCAAGAGGATAATGGCTTATATAGGTATGAGTTTCCGGATTGCTTACACCAAGTGGCGAGTAGGCGAAAATGGGGATGTCGAGCTCCGCACAGGCCTCACAGATGCCGTTGTGCAGGGGGTCGGTGTGGAAAAGAGAGACTTCTATCTCGACGCCGACGACCTTGACGATCTTGGCCGCCTGGCGGATGGTCTTTGCGTTCACCTCGGTCAGGGTCACGCCGCCTATCTTCCCTTGCTGCACGTAGCTGTCGATGACGCGAAGGGACAGGAGGTACTCGTCCTGCGTGGTTCGTCTGCCCATCTCCCACATGTCGATCTTCCCCTTGTCTCCAATGAGGCTGAGGCAATTCTCGATAGACTGGCGGGTGTACTCGGGACTGTTGTCGACTGTCATGGGCTGTAGACGCAGTCCGCCTTTGATCCCGATAACCACCCTATTATCACGCGTTAGTACCACGGCATTTAATCGGGGTAGCTTTACTACTATTTGGGGAGGCTGGAGGCAGCCCGTGTATCCGGCGTCACGGAATACTTACTTGTTGGCATCTTCAGGGTACTTTTCGAAGTACTGCTTCAGTAAGGTCAAGGAGTTATCCTGGAGAGACGTGCCATAAAATTCGCCGCCGTTCAGGAGATTGGCACCCGAATCAAGGGCCGCCTTGATCATTGTAAACTTGTCCTCAAGTGAGATGGGATTCTCACGAGGGAGGTTCAGACCTAGAGGCGATTAGTGTCCGTCTGTAGACCTTTTTGAAGAAGGAGGAGAGGAAACATGACTTACTCATCAGGCCGTAGCCGATGTTCTTGACTTCCTTTCCAACAATCGTGTAAGTCATTTTTACTAGGGAGACTGTGAGATCGAGATGGACGAGAAGGGCTTCGGGGTTAGATCAGAGTGAGATGGTATGGTTGTGTTTGTAGATGGTTAGATGATGGAGGTAAGGACAGGACTGGCAAGCACTGAGAACATCTCGCCTTTATATACCACCGTTCGGACAAGCAACACTACACTATAGCGGATATAAGAGGGTAGAATGTCCGATGAATGCTTCACGGAGAACTATCATGTCCGCTCAAGAAGGGGCTGTATTGATTTGGCTAACTGTCTAGGTTGTGGTTGAGTGATGCTCCGGAGCCATGATCTGCGGTGATGCAGGTATTAGTTACAAGTGCACGTCCAATGCCACGATTGCATGTCCACCTCAGTAGAAGGGAACTTCTAGTTTAAAAAGGTGCCTGTTACAAGGCCGGGAGGTTGTAGCATAAAGCGCAATGTGTTGAAATAAAAGGAGCCCCTGGAAGTATTTTCTACATGGTGCACATGGGTCGGTCAGAGGGGAGCATCGTGTCGGGACGTTGAGGCTATACTCTGACGATACTAATCCGAACGTGGTTTAGAGGTCGCCCTATGCTAAGGCGCTATACCTAGAATAGTTTCTGCTCTCTTACTGGCCAGCTTGTTTAGATTTCCCCACACGGAGAGGGTCACGGACTTTAGAGGTTACGTACCGGCAGTGCCTCGCTGTTAGCTACAAGACAAGCACACGAATTGTAATTATTCTCCGTGCAAAACCAACGCATGAGCGGGGCATATATTTCATAATAGTACGGTTTCGCCCGTTGTGTGAATAAAGGCAAACACGTAGTCCTTGGATCTTACGCAAATAGTTACCAGATACTAAACCTGAAGAGATAGAGAGAGAGGGGGGGGCATTGGAACTGCGAAAGCCTACCCTCGGACTGGACTTGGCTGTTTTTGCAAGTCACCTAGACGGGTTGACTGCAATACATATATTATCGTGTGTGTGCCTGAGCCGACTGAGTTTGTGTCTATATCTTTTAGAAGTCCCTTTCCTCCTCATCCGGCATCGGCTGCCGCCATACTTTAGAATTAGCCTACGCCGTAGGCATGCATCTTAGAGAAATGTGCCTTTGATCCCCGCCTATGCCAGTTCCGTAAGAAGAAGTTCGAGTTGAAGAATGATGGGAATTTGGATACTCGTTGCATATACGAGTATTTCCGGGCTTTTGGGGGAGAAATGCCTCGGTATGTAAAATCTAGACCTTACTTAACCATTACAACCTACCTGTAATCATTTCGAAAACTACCTAGGTAGGCTGAGGAACAGTATAGGGTACGAATGTCGAGGGGCTAAGTAGAAGCAACGATTGCGCTAGACCTAATTTATGTACGGCACTGAAAAGTGGCAAACTCATCCAGGCGTTTATGTAGGTTTTAGGTCCCTGCAGAAGGTCCCCCGTACGCCACTAAGGTAGGTACCTAGGTAGGTAAATAAATACCTAGGTAGGCCCCCAAAAGAAAGCCCAAGGTTACCTGAGATTCGATACCCAGTCTAGGTAGGTAGCTGTCCAAGGTTCACTCTTTAAAGCTGTGCCTTACTATCCCCAACACACCCTTTTTCTTCCTTATCGTCGCATTTGAGTATATTCGAAGACGAAGAAGAAGGAGGAGAAAAAAAAAAAAATCATAACAGCCTGTGCGCACGTGTTGATCCAGCAGCCATTCATTTGGTATATCGTTATCTATCAATTGAATAATGGTATCACGATGAACTCGTCTATACTTACTACCATGCAGATGGATTATTACCTATACATATACACCTATACACCTATGTAGCTTGCCTCACCGGTTCAAGTCGTGCCCATGCCAATCCCGGAGCTAAACTGGCTCTTGGGCTCTTTGGCTACCCTAAGGTGCGAGCGAACACGGCGCTGTGGGGTCAACGCTGCAGGCGCTTCGACCTCGTGCATCGCGGTCGGGTAGACTTTTCGAAGCAAATTAATCAAACTTGGACGAACCAAGCCAATCCGGTCTCGCGTGCTACCGTCTTATCTGCTCGACAATGGCCTCCGGTGACCCTTCCACACCGGCGAGGCCGTCTTCGCCCGTGACCATCAGGAGAACTGCATCCACGCAATCCGCACTGCATGGGCAATCCGTCCCGCTTTCTCTACGCAGCGCCGCCAGTTCTGCCACTTCGGTGCCTGGGTGGCAGTCTACGCAGGACAGACTCAACGAAATTCTCGAGGTTCGTTCGCTTGCCCTTCTCTCGGTTGCTCATCACACAATCATAACTAGTGAGGAGCCAAGCTGCAATAAGCTTCTTGCCCCGCTGCCACGATCCACACTCCGTGCGCGTGATGTTACACGCATATGAACTCATCCCTCTAGATGCGCCTAGTCCCGAGCTGCTGTCTGCCGTCTGCCGTCTGCCTCTGGCGAGCTTGGGAAGCTGGCTGACCATTGTCGACTCTCACCTAGGTTGGGAGACAACGCGCCGATTCTATGAATTTGCAACGCCGCTCTCCAAGGCGAAGTTTCATCATGCCCTCCGACCGCGTGCCTCCGTCGTCCGACGACGTGGACGAGCCCAACGAGAGAACGAACTTCGGTGCGGCTGGAAATACAATGAACTACCAGAGCACGCAGACGACGTCGAGCCTTCGGAGTCGCCAACCCGTACAGCCCGAGGCGAATCCTGCGAATTCCGCGAATCCCGCGAATCCCAATGGCAGCACAGCTCATGACGCTGAGGAGAAGAAGCATTGGCTATGGGGCTCCTTGGATGGTATCTGGTCGTTCGAATTGGAAAATAAGGGTAGTGTCGCTAGAGACCACCTAGCCGTAGGCATGTTTGGCAACTTTCCACATCCTCTTGCTCGTATTCTGGAGACCGTAGGGCTAACGTGAAGAGGGCGTACACAGAACGGACATTTCTCGCTTGGCTACGGACATCCCTCGCATTCGCGTCAATTGGGATAGCGATAACACAGCTATTTCGTCTGAACGCGTCGCTAGCGAGCGAGCAAACCAACCAACATTTCCGACGCCTCGGGAAGCCGCTCGGGACAAGCTTCATCGCCATATCGATATTAGTGCTGTTATTAGGGTACCAGAGGTTTCACCAACCACAACAATGGTTACTGAAAGGGAAATTTCCGGCATCCAGAGGACCCATCATCTTACTCTCTCTTGTATCATTTGCTCTCATGGTTATCAGTCTCATCGTGGTCCTGGTCCTACAGCCGCCCGACACGACATGAGCTCGGTTTATGTGATCAGTAAGACTGGTCCTGGATAGCAACAGCTTGAACGGATCGGAACTCATAACCAAAATAAAAATTCAGAATTGTCATGTCATACTGCCGTGCTGATAGTTGTACTGTCCTTCTCTACCGTATCTACCTAGGTAGGGACCGGTCATTCGGGTCGGGGGCCTCTGATGTGGGTTGGTAGATCTTTCGGCACCTGGGCAGCTCAGGTACCAGCTTTGAGCACAGGTATGCTTAGTTACCTACCAGGCATCTAACTATAACGTATGCCAGCACTGATTCGTTGCTCCACCAGGCCTCTAACGTTAGGTACCTACCTAGGTAATCTACGCCCCGGGCCGGACCAATGCCTACCTACCAAGGTACCTTATGGATCACTAAATTAACACCGAAAACCCCTCCTTAGCTCAACTAAAGTGGTACCTCTGCCCGTACCTCTGCCTGTAATAAAACCCCATGTGCTGGTAACTGTGACGGTCTATTGTGAAGCGAATGATAGATACTTAAAGAAGGGAATTAGGATACAAGGGAAGGATGTCACCCCTCACACGATCGGTGGACATCCCCGCCTTTGCAAGCACACAATTGGCGTTGCTCGACGCAGAGCTCCAAAGCGAGCTGCAGGAGACAAGCGGCCTCATCGCCAACACGAGCCCCACGTCGCTGCAGCGCGCCGGCCTCGCCATCACCAATCTCGTCGTCTCTTCGCAGCGCACCGGTCTGGGCGGGCGAACCGTCCTTGAGTTGAGTCCAGACAGTGCTACTGCTGGTGCTGGCGGCGAGCTTCCTGAACATGGCGTCCGGACTGGCGACATAGTTTTGGTATCGGAGCAACCCGCCGGTAGTGCTAAGAAGCGAGAGATCAAAGACCTAGAGAAGAAAGGCGCTCGGGGCGTCGTTATAAAAATCAAAAAGGATGCCGTTGCTATTGCCGTCGACGAGGATAAGGAGGATGCCTTGTCGCTGTCTGGCCGCGTCTGGCTGGTCAAACTCGCCGACGATGTCACTTATCGCCGCATGAACTTAACTATGGAGAAGCTGCAAAAGATGACCGAGTCTGAGTATAGCAGCTTCATGCGTGTGCTCTTCGGGCTGAGCAGCCCATCACCCGTCCCTCGCGGTCTCAGCACGGATCCAGAGTACGGAAAGGTAGAGTGGCTAGACCCGACGCTGAACGAGTCACAAAAGGACGCGATTAGATTTGCCCTGGCATCACGTGAAGTCGCGTTGATCCATGGACCGCCGGGTACAGGCAAGACTCATACTCTCATCGAATTGATCCTACAAATGGTGAAGCGAGACCTGAGAGTGCTAGTGTGCGGGCCGTCGAACATATCCGTCGACAACATCGTTGAGCGTTTGTCACCACACAAGATACCTATTCTACGGCTTGGTCACCCGGCCCGATTACTCCCTTCCGTCCTCGATCACTCTCTGGATGTTCTTACGCAGACGTCAGAAGCCGGGCTCATCGTCCGCGACGTGCGCTCCGAGATGGACGCGAAGCAGGCCTCTATCAAGAAGACGAAGAGCGGCAGGGAACGCAAGGCGATCTACGGCGACCTCAAAGAACTACGAAAGGAGTACAGAGAGAGGGAACGGAGATGTGTCAACACGCTAATTAAGGGCAGCAAGGTCGTCCTCGCCACTCTGCACGGCGCTGGCGGGTACCAGCTCAAAAATGAGGAGTTCGATGTCATCATCATCGACGAGGCAAGTCAGGCCTTGGAAGCCCAATGTTGGGTCCCCTTGCTCACGGCTAAGAAAGCCGTGTGCGCGGGTGACCACCTGCAACTGCCGCCTACTATAAAATCAACAAATTCGAAAACTAAACCGAAGCTTAAGGAAGGGGAAAGCAACATTATCAAGGGCGTGACCCTGGAGACGACGCTCTTTGACAGGCTTCTGTCATTGCACGGCTCGTCTATCAAACGCATGCTTACGACCCAGTATCGGATGCACGAGGCCATCATGCGCTTCCCGTCAGACCAGTTATACGAATCTAAGCTAATCGCCGCAGAAGCCGTCAAGCATCGCTTGCTCAGGGACCTGCCTTACGACGTTGAGGACACAGAAGACACGAACGAGCCTGTGATATTCATCGATACGCAGGGCGGTGACTTCCCGGAGAAGAACGAAGAGGATGCGGATAACACGGGGAAGAAAGGGAGCGTTAGATCGCTCTACGGCGAGAGCAAAAGCAACGAGATGGAGGCGGCCCTCGTGCGGCGGCACGTTGCGAAGCTGGTTCGTGCCGGCGTAAAACCGGAGGACATTGCGGTGGTTACGCCGTATAACGCACAGGTGAGTGCGAAGGGAGGGAGCGTGCATGATTTGTTCATTTGAACGCAGCATTGACGTGACGTCTGATGCATCGTATTAGCTCGGGCTCTTGGCGCCGCTCAAGGACGCCTTCCCGGGCGTCGAGCTCGGCTCAGTCGACGGATTCCAGGGCCGCGAAAAGGAGGCGGTCGTCGTAAGTCTGGTTCGGAGTAACACGGAAGGGGAAGTCGGGTTCCTCAGCGAGAAACGCCGATTGAATGGTACGTCACCCGCCCTTCCCATCCACCCACCCACCCCATCTATTCGTTCACCCTATCCCCCGAAGCTGCATGCATTGCACTGCCGGGGTCGGATGGTTAATGGCATGATAGTCGCCATGACACGGCCGAAACGGTCGCTTGTCGTCGTGGGCGATTCGGAGACAGTCAAGAGGTAAGCTAAGCTCAGCCCAGCCAGCATGACAAACACGCACGCAAGCAAGCAAGCAAGCAAGCAAGCCACTTGTCCTCGTCTTGCTGGTTGCTACACCTCGCCTTCTCTCCCTATCTCCCCCATCTCATCACGCACGTTGCGACTCGTATTTGCAGGATGCCCCGGCTAACTCGGGTTGTTCAACCCCTTGCCTTCCGACAGAGGGAGCAAGTTCCTCAGCAGCTGGATGGACTGGCTCGAGAACAATGCCGATCTCCGCTACGTCGATGCGGCGTCTATCGAGACGGCATAGCCATCCATCCCACAGGCAATAAAGTTCGGTTGGCCTTCGTTTTCCTCCCTCCCCCCTTCGCCCCCCCCTTCCCTTCCCTTTTTCAGCTGGTGGCACGGCCGGACCAGTCATAGTGCGTCAGTCAGGCCGCCTTGCCGCCGCCAACTTTCATGCGAGAATCCGGCGGGAAGAAATGCTCTCGATGCATATGTCGCCGTTCTACCGTACCCCCACCCTTCTTCCTCGAATCGGGAGTTATATAGGCATGCAGTCAGTTTTGCAGAGTAACCCGCGCTGGGTGACCGGCTGGCTGCCGTACCCACCGGTTTGGCTGGCACCTCTAACCTAGACTGCCTAATCTAGTCTATCTACTATCTGCTCTACGAGTATGTACTATAAATGCGTGGAGATGGGAGGAGGATGGGGCGTTCTTGGCACCTGCTCATCCATGTCGGCAATCGAGACCTGTGACGATCTGCCTGGAGTGTATACTACCTGCTTCCTAGTACTAGTACGTAGTATACTAGGTTAGGTTGGTATACTATGCCATACCATGAGTGACCGGTTACCTAATTCGTGTTTGAGAGTCTTAATGGCCTCGCGTCGTACAGGGGGTCGACGAGGGAGATCAGACGATGATGAATGATGGGCGTTCCTGCTTCTCTGGCTCTCTCTCTCTTCTCTCTCGTCTCGGTTTTGTCTCCGCCATTGGCCGTTTCAGATGCGGCGGCGTGGGGCGCGCGCCCGCTGTGGGGTGCGGAAAAGATTGCTAGGCTTTGTCTGGGATAGGATGGATTGGATTGGATGAATGTGTTCTGGGCACGATACGATGCGATGCGATGCGATATGGTACGGTACGGTACGGTACGGTACGGAATGTGGTGGTTGACGTTACCTACCTGCCTACTGTATGGTATGTTATGTACGTACGTTGTAGATGGATAGGTGGTAGGTAAAATCGTCAATGCGCTGCCTGTCTGGCTGGCTGGCTGGCTTGGAGACGTGATCGGCTGGCCCGTTACCCGTATCGTATAGAGATGGCATTGTAGAACTTGTCTTCTTCTTCCTTCATGTTTCTTGTTTCCTGTTATTGTTCTTGTTTTGTTCTATGCGGTATATACTACTTAGTAGTAGTAGTGCTGGGTTGGCACGTTGCATGCGCTGTATGTATGTGTGTAGTCTGGGTCCGTCTGGGTCTGGGTCTGCTGGAGATTGGAGATTGGAGATTGTGTAGTGTGTAGTGTGCTGCTGGATACTGGATAGTGCTTAGGTTACGCACGTTGATGGAAATCCTCCGAACACGTGGCACGGCGTCAGAACAGGATTCTTAATTTTTTTTTGTTTTTTTGTTTTTTTTGGACGCCCACCGAGTCGAGCTAGCATGGCATTTCATGGTTAGGTTCTCCGTCGTCGACGCACTTTACTTTACTTTACCTTACTTTGCTTTGCTTTGCTTTACTATACCACCTATCTATGTTACGGTGGAGTATTCGACTGTATGGACGGACTATGTAGGTATGTATGTTAGAGAGGCCAGCCTCTGTTTTTTTCTTCTTCCGTTTCCTGTTTTTCTCGTTACCATCGTCGAGTAGATAGGCAGGCCCCCTGCTACATACACATACTTACAGTGCGCATGCTGCGTGTATTCCCGTATAGTGCCTGCGTTGCTCGTTCGTCCAGTCGCGGAACTTCGCTGCCTGCCTGCCTGCCTCCCTCTCTCAGGTCGGGCGTTGGCGTGGCGTGCGTGGTATGTATGTGCGTATGTATGTCTGTCTGGATGAGTAGTAGGTGGGTTGGTGAGTGAGTAGGTGAGTATGCAGAACGGTAGAGGTAGACCATCTGTCTGTTCTGCTCTGTTCTGTTCTGTCCTGTCTCGTCTGCCTGAGGTCCGTCGTGCAAAGCCGTCATGCACGCGTTGTCTGGGGCGGTGGAGTGCGCTCGCTGTCTCGTCGTTGCCATTTGCTCGCTCGTGCTTGTCGGCTGCATGCTGTCATACCCGAGCTCCTCTGCTTGCTACACTAGTCAGTGAGTGAATATGTAAGTAGGTATCGTAGTCTGTCTGCACCACACTGCGCTACGCCTAGATAGATAGACGCGACGAAGCCCGGTTTGGCTGGTTGCGGCTTTGCTTGTTGCCCGCTTACATACGCTGCCGCCTCTACACCATACATACTAACTAGTACAGTAAACGCTGGCCTATCGCTAGGTATCTAGCGTGTTAGGGATGGATACCTACCCAGATTGGGGCAGAAAGGATGGAGGGTTAAAGGGGGGGCCAGAAATGGGCGGGAATATCGGCCAATCAAGCCGCGCCCGGATTTTAGCCAAGGTCTTTTGCTGTGTGTTCTGCAAGCAAAAAGCAGCTAAGTACTGTAAGCAAGCGGCATACATACGCACAGCACTTTCTACAGTACATTACTTCGTATCTATCTATCAATCCATCCTGGCATTGGTATCGAATGTTTTGAAGAAAAAAAAAAACGTCTCCAATGTTCGTCGTGGAGGCTCCCATTCATTACGTGCCGTAGGTACTACGTACGGGTCGGCCGGGTCACATTGCGGAGGGAACTATAGCTAACACAGCTTGTGTTTTGTCTTGGTTGCACACCACCATTCACATTCACTCACTGTCTGGTCTGTCTGTCTGTCTGTTTGTGATCACAGAGACGGAGAGGGTTATGGATGTACGTACTACTAGTAGTAGAGAGGCAGAGAGAGGGCAACAGAGAGAGAGCCCCCAACCTAACCCAACCCGGCCCGTGGGATTGTCGTTAAGGGGGTGGTATTTTTAAAAAGTTGCTTGCATTTGTGACACCCTCAGAGTTACATGGGCTCTCTTTTTTCCTCTCCTGCGGACGGAGGGCGGAGATGATGCGCATGACCTTGAACGCGGAGACACCCGTCGATGGGATGGGGTGTTGGGTGGATGGGATGGGATGGGATGGGACGGAGGGTAGGGCAGGGTAGGGCAGGGTAGGTAGGGAGAGAAGATCTGGGAATACCTAACGGAAAAACCACCACCAAAAAAAAAAAAAAAAAAACGTTGCCTGTAAATCAACCCCTTACCTCCTACCTACTCCTGCCTACCTAATCTACTTACACTGCTACTGCTCCTCATACACTACTGTTACCTGTGTGCAACCAGATTGGGCGTTTTGGTGCAGGATCCGAATCGCATCCTGGGATTGCTCTGCCTGCTTGTACGTCGAAGTAGTAGTGTACAGTAGTAGTAGATGCTGTAGGTAGATGGTGCAGGTGGTATTTTTTGGTGTGCTGGGATGATGCCTTGCTTGTCTGATGATGTACTCTACACCGGTAGCGGTAACAGTAGCAGCAGCAGCAGTAGTAGTGTAGTGCAGTATACTACGTAGAATAAACCAGGCTAAGCAAGAGATCAAACTGTCCGTGTCCCCCCTTCGCCCTCTCTTTTGATTATGCCCTGCCGTGGCGAAAGAATGGAAGAGAGTACGGAGTACACTAAGTACGCTACGCAGTACTATCTAGTAAAGTAAGTAAGGAACCCGCAGAATGGATGATTCTATCCCTCAATTCATTGCCTGTTTGCAGACCTTGCCGGCTGTTTAAGCCATGTCGGACGCGGATGTAGATAGTAGATTTACCTACCCAGTGCAAGTAGGTACTGTAAGTCCTACATAAGGTAGTCATAAACAAAACCCGGGATTCCTATTTGGCCTAAGTAAGCCTGACAGGAGGGGGGGGGGGAGGAAACGCATTTTTGACGCGACTGTTGTTTTGATGTTTTGATGCTGCGGCATTGTGGCACGCCGTACACTACTACTGTATCTAGCTATAGTGTGTGTTGAGCAGGTAGTGTACAGTACGGTACAGGTGTGTTAGTGGTGGTTTTAGTGTGGGGAGAGAACGCGCAGCCGTGCTGGACCTACCTATCTTAGCTCTGCGTCGAAACATACAGTACCTTCTAGGTTACTAGATAGTGCACTGCCTACCTAACATAGTACATACATAGTACATACATGATGCATACTTCAGGTAAACAAAGCTAATCCAATCCAATCCCATCCCATCCCATCTCTCGATATTCTGCAGTAGTTGAGTGGACTGTCTGGCCTGAGGGGGGCAAAAAACAGGCAGGTTTTTTTGGTGTGTGTGTATGTGTGTGCGAGTTGTCGTCTTTTTCGGTGAGAGTGGCTGGTGGGAAGGTGTCCCGCCGCACGGTTAGCTTGCGCCGAGTAGGATTCTCCTCATGCAACGAACAAAAATGCCATAGGCGAGATGTAACCCTCTCCGGGACTGACTGCGGGCTGCGCTTACATAGTACATACATCGTACCGTACCTTCATATTGACTACGCCGCACCGTATCTATCTATAGGAAAAGGGAAAAGGGGCTCTCTCGGTTGGATGTGCAGATTGTAGATTGTGTGTGTGCTGTGTGTGCTGTGTGTACACTACCTACTACCTACTACCTAACCTAGACAGTATCTACCTGTCCATCTATCAATTAATCTATCTGTCAGTCTATTTACAGTACACAAGATGAGATGCAGATACAGTTCTTACATGACTTGGCTTAGCTACGAAGTAACTATGCTATGGCAAAGCAACCTGCCAAGACATCGAGGCATGATGATGGTCCGTCAGTCAGTGTGTCAAAGACGGTCCATTTTCTTCCCCCGCTCGTTCGCATCATGTCCATTAGGGTACTCGCACTGCGTTACTTATTATTCCGAAGCCAGGAGTAATATAATCACATTCGACGTACCCAGGTAGTGTAGCGCCTCTGCTCTGTACTACTAGTATACGCCAGAGAAGGTTGATATAGGAAGGTAGCTTAGGTAGGAATAACGTGGATGGTGAAATTCCCTGTGCATCGCCTTCATCGGGCGTGGGTCTCTCCCCCTTCCTTGGCAAGGGGGCCCTGACTAACGTACCTGTATAATGGTAGCAACATGCAACCAACAACGTCAAGGAGCAAGAAATAAGACAAATAAAATAAAATAAAAATAAGCAGCGCGTTGTTGCCATGTGGCGCCCGATTGTATTTCGTATTTTGTATTGCGTACTGTACGTAGTACTTGGTAGGGGAGGAAAGCGAGTGAGGTATACTTACTAAGAGGTAGTACTTACAACCACGAGTTATTTAAGGGAGCGCTTACATAGCCGGTTAGGCTACCCAGGTAGGTAGGTAACATACCAAGGTAGGTAGGCACTACAGGTACTACGGGTAGTAGTATACAGGTATACTATAGGAACATACCTGGTAACTTGTTCCCACTTCGCTATCGTCAGTACGTCAGTACGTCCCACTTCGTCGGTGCTCTGATGAAATGAACCATGTCGGCACCGATCATATAGAAGAAACAAATATATGATATAACTATATACTCTTCCATGATTTCTGTCCCATTCTACGCCCACCGCTCCAATCGATAGGCCGATCATGAACAAACCGAATACCCGAAATCCAGGTAACGGACAAGTGAAGGGTAGGTTACCTGGCAGGACGGTGAGGACACGGACCGCTTCACTGGCACTGTACCTCGGGCAGTCCTCAGGTAGGTAGCAAGCGTAGCAAGCGTATCTCTAAGTAGGTATGTAGGTAGCATGCAGGTCCGAACAAGGGCAGAGGAGCAAGGACTGAGAGCCTGAGAGCAAGGACTGAGGCATTCTGAGGGTTTCCCTTTCTAGTCCTGCGTCATCCGACTACTGCAGTTCGACCTCTGTCCGACCTCACAACTAAAACCCCGGCGCCCTTTCGTTGGCTTCGTTGGCTTCGTTGGCTTCCTCCCCTCCCAGCAGCGCCCCAGTACGGCCCCAGAAGTGCCCCCTGCTCCGTTGTCTTAGATTGAACCCTTTCCGGCCAACGGTGTTCGGCTGCATGTTTCATAAAGCACACTAGATCTAGTCCGTCTAGTCTAGCCTACCTAGCCTGCCCAGCCTACCGTAGATGGGCCAGATAGAAGACGAGATGCGCTGCATGGGCCAGATGGGCCAAGGTAACCAAGGACAGTAACCGGGTACAACTATCTACGGCTTGGTTCTGGCCTGGTTCTGGTCTGGTTCTGGTCCGGTTCTGAACCTGGTTCTGGCCTGGATTCAGACTCTGCATGACCGTTGCAGAAGCTCGTTACACTACAACCCGCAATGCTGCTGTGGTGACGCCGGGATCCTGTTGCCGCCGCATGCCTCCCTTGGTTGGGTCTCGCCTTCATAAATGGGCTTGGGCATCCCCATCCCTCCCTCCCCCAAAGCCCGCCTCCGCCACTGCTAGGAGAGTGACTCTATAATGCTGGCCCTTTATTCAGGTACACCTTCTGATTTCACTTCCGACGACTGTGTCTCGTTTTACTCGCATTGCTAGCGATGCGTGCTTGCAGAGGACTGCTGGACGATCTCCTCTCCGAAGTATGAAGTAGAAAGAGAGAGAGAGCGAGAAGAGTGACATTTTCGAAGAAATATCAAAAAAAAACCATGATGGGTTGCTGGTTGTCAGACTCACTCACCACTTCTCTGCCTGCTGTCGTCTGCCTCACATAAAGGCCTCGCCGAGTCAGCAACCCAGAGCTGTCGATTTCCACTTGGGCTACAATGAAGCTGTTCAAGTCCGCCTCAAACGCCGGTCGAACCCGACCCGGCCAGCCACCACACTCAAATATCCGCGGCAAGATTAGTGGGCCCATTCCCATCTCCGATGACGAGTTTTCTACTAGGAACCCTCGATCGAGTATAGCTGAAGAGGGGATGCCGGACCAGCTGGACCCGGCGACCCAGCGGGATTCCGCAACAGCATCGACAAACATGGCCCTTCATGCTAGCCATGACGACAAGACCAGCTCTCTTGCCCAGTCCGGACCCAGCCAGGCCTCGACGAACTCGAATCCCGTACGGCGACGTACCAACCGATCCAGTACCCTCAGATATTCGACCGTGAGTGATGCTACGGACAGGGTATCGCCTTCTCGGAAGAAGTCGGCCTTCAGAACCGCGATTGGCAAGCTCTTCGGGAAACGCAACAGGAAACAGGGTAGTCGTTCGCCATCGAATTCCAGGGCGCAAACGGGCTCATCCAGTGATCACCATCGTAGTGTGAGTATTTTTTGGGAATGTCTAGAGCAGCTTCTATGACTCGTCGTTAGAAATGACTAATCCTGGCGCCTTAGGATCCCGTGGTTGGGGAGCCAAACTCGGCTGACCCGGAAAGCGAACCAAAGCGATCAGCATCCTTACCCATTACGGAGTTTAATAAGGCACTAAGATCGCATTCGATCGGCCCGGACGATTATATGGCCATCCATAGCGCGCGCAACTCCCTCCAGTCGGATTCGGCGTTTCTCCGAAGGAGAGCTGCTACGACGGCGTCCGGGGGAGCTATCAGCTCTCGATTACGGGACGAAGGTGTCGATATCGTGGGTCTGTCCCCGAGGCCCGTGAGCGCCCACGGACATGATGTGGTGGTGAACGAATACGATCCTGAGTCGATCGGTCGTGCCGTTTCAGTTGACTTTTTGCCGTCTCGGCGGAGATCAAGGAGTTTGTCACAACTACACGATGTCTCGGAAGGGCATGTCCTTGTCCGGAAACGTAGCGAGGAAATCCGGTATTGGAGAGCGAGTCAAAATCCGGGGCCTTTGTCCTCGGATTTATCAGTGTCGCACCGCGGGGAGCCCGAGACGACCGAGACGACAGAGCCGACCACGGATATACTTGAGGAGGAGACCCAACCTATTCACACACCACCACAGCCTTTCAACTTCGGCGCCATGAGCACCATGAGGATCACGCAGGCCGCCAGCCTCGAGGAGCGCGTATCTACTCTCGAGGTACAGAATCAGAAGCTCGAGAGACTGGTTTCTCAACTTTTCCACTTCGTACCGGCCATCGATAACTACTCTGACACCCTCGGCCATTCAGCATCCATAGCTCCTACAGCGCCGCCTACTACATACGCAGAGACAAGCTCGGCTGCCGCGGAAACATCAATTCATCAGAACTTGCCCGTTGACGCCGGGCCGCTTTCGTCCGGCTACAGCATATCAGACCAATCAAATGTGTCTTTCGAGGATGAAAAGACATTCATTGGCTCTATTCAACCGTCTACGAGAGACGCTCCCCGACCTATATCCAACGTCACGATACGAGGTGCGACCAGCCTACCCAGCTTACCAAGAGATGACTCTGGTGTGTTTACCCCAAATCACTACAACACGCTGAAGGCATTGCTTGACGCCGAGCGTGCCGCGCGCCACGCGCTAGAAATCCGCGTTGCCAAGTTATCTCACATAGTCGAGACCCTGTCCCGAACCCCGCGCGGGCTTGCGGCGTACCCGCTAGCGGGCGCACTCGCCAACGTTTCGGTATTCGACCATGACGACGACGACGACGATGACGGCGATGATGACGAGCCACCCAGTGCGAGCATAGACGACGATTCAGACGCCTTTAAGACTCCGCGGGAAGAAAGGCCGCTCGACTACGGCGCCTTTGACGAAGACATCGTCCAGGGCGAGGTTGACGATGGCACCAGGAAGAGGGCGGCTCGAACCATCTCCCTCGGCCAGCTAACGCTTGGCAAGCCCAAGTCGCATTCACAACAGCCCGGCGCTGGCGTTGATTTATGACTACATGGCCTGCACCTGACGTCCGAGGCGGACGTCCACCCGCAGTACATTTAGCGAACCCCCTACCCGCCTTCGTCGAACTTGCCATGACTATCTAGGTGGCGGGGGCAACTCGCACGAAGAACTGGTAGTGTTTGTGTGGACGTTCCCCTGCTCTTATTCTCCCGCACGCTGCCAGATCGGTACTGCCGGGGTTACGCATTGACTTCACACCTCTTTCTCTGTATAAATACACGATAACAGGACACGACTCTTTTTCTCCCTTCCAGTCCGTCCTGGATCTCCCCGAATCTTCATCGAGCGCCGAGAGTCGAATTCCATCATCCATCCCATTCTGCCATCCCCCGGATTCTTGGTTTACCGGAGCGCATTTTTGTGGTTGTTGTGGCCTGCATGTCATAGCGTGTTGTAGTGCTTAATCTCTCGTTCCGTTTCTCTTCGTTTTTTTTTCTCTTCTCTTTTCTGGTCTCGTGCGTTTGTTCCGGCGGGGGAGGCGTGAGTTCTTTCTAGAGCAATCGATGAATTGCCCGGCAGTTATACCCACTCCCGCGAGGAGAGAGCCGTGTGACCTAATCTAGTCGTGACTCTTCCGCGTCCTTTGTACAATAGTTCTGATCTACGTAATGACGAATGACAAAAATGACTTCAAAACAAAAGAAAAGAACATGAGAAATGCCCCCGTTCGCCTTACACTCTCGCGGAGACAGCCCTAACAGATGCTTCGTCCGTTAGCACGATCCCAATGCGTGCGTCGGCCGACGTTCTATTCCGTCATCGCTCACCCCTCCCCGACTCGCCATCGAGCTTCCGCATACAGAATAGCCACCCGGATGCGCCTACATGGCCGTACCGAGCCTGCCAATTGGCCTATCGCCGGCCTCCCCCCAGGCCCGCGGCGATCCTATTGGACAATTGGCTGCACGATTATGTACCAGCGGAGGCTTGGCTGCCCTTCCGGGCATGCGGCCGGCGGGGAGCAGCCAACAAGGAGTAGCTTAAGCGACGAGATACCGAGCTTGTCCGTCGGCCGCCTGGGCACGTTCTTTATTAGAAGCGGTCTGGATAGACGGGATCCCTAGTTGTGAGGCATCGTGACATTCTTCTATAGTCAAGATAGGACCGTAGAAACACAAGTTTCGCGCAAATGTGGTCCAACCTCGTACTCGCCCAGGCGGCCTTGGCCGCCGCCGTACCCCTCACGTCGAGCAACCCGGCCAGCATCCTGTCCCCTCGCGCCGGGTCCCCCGCCCCAGCAGCGCCCTCCCCGATCTTCGCCTGCCCGGCCTCGAGCTGGCCGCCGAACACGATCGGCAAGCCCAACGCGCCGCAGCAACCCTCGGCGGACCTCGCGTCGATCCTGGCGCGCGTGGACCCGGCGCGCATCGAGGCCACCATCGCGACGCTCGCGGCCTTCGGCACGCGGCACACGCTGTCGACGCAGAACTCGACGACGCGCGGCATCGGGGCCGCGCGGGCCTGGCTGCACGCCGAGCTCGCGCGGTACGCGGCCGCCAGCGACGGCCGGCTCGCCGTCGAGACGCTCGGGTACGTGCAGCCGCCCGACGGCAGCCGCGTGCCGTTCGCGACGCGCATCAGCGACGTCGTCGCCACGCTGCGCGGCACCGACGCGAACAGGCTGTACGTCGTCTCGGGGCACTACGACTCGCGCAACTCGGACATCCTCGACTACGAGGGCGACGCGCCCGGCGCCGACGACGACGCCTCGGGCGTCGCCGTCTCGCTCGAGCTTGCGCGGATCATGTCCGACGCGCGCTACCCGGTGCCCAGGGCGAGTATTGCGTTTGTGGCGGTGGCGGGCGAGGAGCAGGGCTTGTATGGGTCGCAGTTCCTGGCGCAGACGTATGCGAATAGTACGCCTAGGGTTAATGTATGTCGTGTGATTCTCTGCTCGCATCCATCCCGGTGACCAAGGCCCAGAATTTCATTTCTCTTTCCCTTTCTATTCTTCCTTCGCATAGCTAATTCAAGGAACAGGTAGAAGGCATGTTCACAAACGACATCGTGGGCTCGCCCATCGGCTCCGACGGGGTCGCCAACCCCCACCGGATCCGGCTGTTCGCGCAGGGGCTGCCGCCACTCGCCGTGGAGGACGCGGCGGCGCGCGAGCGGCGGCTGCAGATCGGCGGGGAGAACGACACGCCGGCGCGCAACCTCGCGCGGCTCGTGAAGGAGGTCGCCGAGAACGACGCCACGGCCATGCGCGTCGACCTCGTGTACCGCCTCGACCGCTACCTGCGCGGCGGCGACCACCGCCCCTTCCTCGAGGCCGGGTACCCCGCCCTCCGCCTCACCGAGCCCCGCGAGGACTTCGCCCACCAGCACCAGGACGTCCGGGACGAGGACGGCGTGCAGTACGGCGACCTGCCCGCGTTCTGCGACACTGAATACATCGCGCGCGTGGCGCGCGTGAACGGCGCGGCGCTGTGGAGTTTGGCAAATTCCCCTGGTACCCCTGCCAACGTCCGCGTCAACACCACCGCCCTCACCAACGAGAGCACCCTCTACTGGGACCCGCCGGCCGCCGGTGAGGCCGCTGTCGGCAGCTACGAGGTCGTCTGGCGACCTACGGCCGCCCCGCTGTGGACGGATGTCGTCGACGTCGGCCGCGTCAACCAGGTCACGCTCGATCTGAGCAAGGATAATGTCGTCTTTGGCGTCCGCGCGCGCAGCGTCGATGGGTATAGGGGTGTTGCTGTTTTGCCTTTTCCTGTAGCGTGAGAGGTGGGTGGTTTGAGGGGAGGGAGGGGGGGAGTTATGAAGGTTAGGTTGCCTCAAAAATTGATATGTTTTATGTGTGTGTGTGTGTGTGATACAAGTGTTGTGCTAGGACCGCCTTGTTAAGTAGAGTATGAATTTACTTATTACGGTTGCAATAGGGTTAGCTAAGCTTCGAAATCTAAGGATGGTTAAAAAACAAATACACACGCATATATATATATATATACAGATTCCTGTCGTACCTCTATATGCTTAAAAAGAACAGAATAGTGTTACTGTTGAACAAACATGGTATACCCAAGTCTAGCCAAACCCCGCGTAGCCAGCGCTGCAGACGACAACTCTAATACGTCCTTCACTCTACTGCCGCATAACCGGCGCCAGCGTCTCCCAGAACGCGCACCGGTCCTTTAGCTCAGCAGACAAAGTCTCAGCAGACACGTTCCCGCCCTGCACGAGCAGCCTCGTCGCCGCGTCCCCCCAGCCGGGCCATCGCGGCGCCGCGGCGTACCGCAGGCGCGACGGGTCGAGCGTGCGCACGAACGAGATGTAGTAGTCCATCATGACGGGCACCACGCCCGCGTTGTACGTGTAGTAGCTCTCTGGCGCGCCGCCCGGCCCCGCCTGGCTGTCGGGCCCGAAGATCGCCCACGAGTCGAACACGTGCGGCACCCCCAGCCCCGCCGCCACCTCCGCCGCGTCCTCCACGTCGTACCGGTACCCCCACGCCCGCGACCCGTTCCCTAGGTGCGCCGTGTACGCGCTCAGGATGTGCGCCGCCGGACATATGAACGTCGTGTCCCCGTATGCCTGCGCCGTCGACGGGAACCATGCGTTGTGCGCCGGCACTGGCGCCATCTGCGGGTACTGCGCGAGGATCGCGCTTGTGTTGAGCGCTGAGAGTAGCGGGTAGTTGCTTTGCAGGAACGCGGTTGTGTCGGCGCTCGTGGCGGCGTCGGCTGCGAAGACTGTGCCCTCTGTGTTGAATGTGGTTGTGAGCGTAGTGCACAATCGTAAATGGGGAGAGGAGAGTGAGGGACAGGGGAGGAGTTTCTGGTAGGAAAATCTTAGCAGATCGAGCTTACCGTTCGTCGTACTGCCCATGATCACTGGCACGTCCATGAACCGCCCCTCCTCAAAAAGACGATACGGTAGGTCCGGTAGTAGGTCGCCGTCGATGCAAGGCGTCCAAAAGAATAGTGGCAGAGGCGCAGCTGGGGCCCCTGGGAAAGCCGCGGGGACGTTCGCCGCTTGCAGGTCCTTGGTGCTCTTCCCCCGGAGACAACCCATAGCATCGTCGTCACCATCGCAGCCCGTTCGTTGCAGCGTGAGGTCGAACTGCCATTCCAGCTCGGCGACAGCTGGCTGCGCAGGGAAGAACACGGACTCGCCCACGCCGCCGACGAACAGGCGCTCGCCCGACTCGGCGTCCGTCCCGTTGCCGACGAGGTGCAGCGCCACGGACCCCGCGCCCGCCGACGCCCCGTGGATCACGACGTGGTCCGGGTCGCCGCCGAACTGCGCGATGTGCCGCCGCACCCAGCGCATCGCGAACCGCTGGTCCAGCAGCCCCGCGTTCAGGTCCCCGTCCGCCCGCACCCGCTCGCCGGCCAGGAACCCGAAGAGCCCGACGCGGTAGTTGAAGTTGACGAGCAGCATCTGCCGGCCCGAGCGCTCGACTACTGCCGTCCCGTTCCAGTCTGCGTTGGAGTTCGCCGTGTACCCTGCCGGCGGCTTAGCAAAGCGAACCACTGGCGAACAACTCGGCATGGAGATACCGAGCCGGTGCTGTGGATTCAGAGCGAGATGGATAAATCAAGGTAGGGCATGTATGATATGGTGCAACGGGGAGCATGATGAGGCTACTTACCGCCCCCTTGGATGAACAGCCACACGGGCAGCTTCGACTCAGCGGTCGCATTCGCGGGCGCCCACACATTAACGAACAGACAGTCTTCGTCCTGCGCGCCGCCCGGGTACGGGTACGGCTGTGAGATCCCGAGGCATATCGGGCCGAACTAGACAGGCGCATGTCAATCATTCTGTCAATGCAGCAGGGGCTAACCTTGACCTCCCCAGCTCGGTGTCTAAATAGGGTTTCTGTTCATCTGAACTAAAGAAAAGAAATAAGGACGTAGGGGGCGAGGTTGAAAGAAACACACCTTATCAGCTTTCAGGTCCCGTCCCCGCCAGTATATCGCCGGGTCTACAGGCCGTCTGAACCGCATCTTGCCAAGGGGGGGCCGCGCATACCGCATCCCGAGAAACTGCGCAACGCCGCCGCCGTCGCCGACCCGCGTGCCGCGGTACACGGCATACCCGACGTCTGCACGGGGAGCGTTCGGGTCGGGGCCCTGCCAGCGGGTCAGTAACACAGCTCACTCGCTCACGTTCTCACACGTTATGCTCGCCACACCGCACCACGCAGGAGAACACTGCACTGCACTGCATCTACAAAAAGGCGCAGGGTTCCAAAACCGAGCCGCAAAGGCCGTGTAAATACAGCCCAAATCCAAAAACCAACTCCCAAAAAATAAATCCACGTACCTCCTCCCCCACAGCACCAAGCAACCCAAGCACAAGCCCAAGGACAAGAGCCAAGACGGCGCCGACGCCGACGCCGAGCGCCACGAGCGCGCGCGTCCGGTGGCGCGACACGGGGCCCCAGACCTCCTTTTCCCCCTGTGCCCAGACGGTCCCGATTCCAGAAGAAGAAGTGCGCATCCTGCTCCGTCCATGGATGGATAAGGGAAGGGAAGGGAAGGGAAGGGAGGGGAAGGGAACCGGTACTAATTGGTATTAGTATGAGCGTCGGATGGATGGATGGATGGATGGTGGGCGCTCGCTCCGTGGCGTACGAAGGATATGTATGGAGCGCGAAGCAGGCGGAGAAATCAGAGAAGACGTTCGCCCGCATCTGCGCTGCTGAACCTGAAACGGCGCGAGGCTGGCTAACGGCGGGTGATCGACATTACATGATGATTAGGACCGGGGTCAAACCGACGATCACCATCCATCCCATCCACCCTGTCTCGTGTGGTGTAGACAATGAATGCACAAAACAGAAGCGCCGAAGACATAGTTTGAACAATATGTTTTATTGGTTGCAGCAAGACATTCATGTAAAAAAAGCTATTTCATCATATACAATACCCTCCGACAATATACTTCAATCATCACCATCTTTCTCCAAACGCTTTTTGGTCTCATCCCCCCCGCACCAACAGCTGCGGTGCCCCATTCGAATGCATGGGAAGAGAGTAATGCATAAAAGCCGTTGCAAGTAAAAAGCTCATAGAAACCGCCCGGAGCCCCGATCCCGAAATAGTCAAAACGCCAATGGAAGAATTCATCACTGTGTCATGAAGAAAAGCCTCATCACTCGTGGGGGGCATGAGCCCTGCTAGATCCTCCAAAATGCAGAAAAAAAAACAGAAGTTAGGGTGCTTCGTAAAATTCATATGCCTCTTCCGACCAGAACGCCAGCGCATGCAGTGGAAACATGATCCCGTCGTAGAGATAATCGTCATCATAAGTAGCAGTCCGCGAGGGGTTATTAGCAATCGATACGCCAGAAAGCACCAAGAGCGAACAGAACGGATCAGTTGGTCCGAGTCGACCATGAGTCACAGGTATGCTACATCGCTGAGACCTTGCGGACGGCCGAGTGCGGCCCTGCGCTGGCGTTGACACTGCCAACTCGGCCGCTCGTCTTGCGTACGCCTGACGACTCCTTCGTGCGAGCGGAATCTTGGGTTCGCTTGCTGCTCCGCACCTTGGTCAGGACGCCGGAAGCGCTGGCTGATCGTGTGGGCGAGCCCAGGATATGATCTGTTATGGCCTTGGGTCGACCGCTGCCGATATTCTCGGCATCGTTGGAAGCATCGTTGTCGATGACTTGGTAAACGGTGGTTGTGGTTGTCTGACTATACGAGCGGGTCTTGTCGTTTCGTTCGGGTGAGTGGGAGGTCTTGCGACGACTGCGCATACGCAACATCCATTCCTCTTCCGACACCGAATCGTTAGATCTTCTCTGTACTGAGATCACATCTGTTTCCTCGCCAGTGCCTTCCTCTTCCTCAACAGCGGTTTGGATGTGGCTGCGCTGATAGGGATGATGACGGTCGGCACGCCCTGTCTTCCTCGGCTGACCTGGTGTTGGGGCCGGGAGGTAATCTTCCTGGGTTCCAGCATTACGTCTCTCCTGGTCCATTTCACCCAGCGGTGTGCGATTAGAGGGGCTTCGACTGGGCGGCGTTCCCACACTAGGGTTTCTACCCAAAGTCGTTTTCTGCATAGCTCGAATGGGCGTGCTAGGCTGTGAGTTGGCGGCGAGTTCTTTCCTCAGTTTTCGCTCTATTCTCTCCTCAATCCACCATTCTCGAAACACGCCTTGGTTGATATGCAACCAATGTTGTTGTGGGCCCACGACCATACCGGGCCGCATGAATCGCATGAAGGAGATAACTTCGTCGGCCGTAAATCCATGTCGATATATGAGATATGCTCCAATCAGGCAGCCCGTTCGCCCGAGGCCAGCTTTACAGTGCACTGCTATGCCCTTTTTCTTGACCGTGATGGTCTCGTGGGCGAGTCTGATGAATTTCCTAACCGTGCTAAGAGGGGGGCAGGTGCCGTCTTCGAAAATCATGTCAAGGTGGCGAATTCCCAGAGCCTCGAAGTATGATGGGGAATAGAGGGGGGAGTTCAGGCGGACGACCAGCCCAATGCTACGTTCCGAAAAATGCCGGAGGACGTTTTTAAAGGGCTGGGGGAGAGCCGGATGACTATCCACTTCGGCCAGCGTCTTGGGGAGCGCTGCATACGCCTCGGATGATTCTGGAATACGAGCCACGGGGCTGTGCTGTGGGGATGCGAACGCGAGGAAATGAGGGGTGACCCAGTTGAAATCGCCCTGGTCGACCCGTTCGAATCTCTCATACTCGTCAAGATCAAAGTTGTCCAATGCGCAGCAGCCCTCTTCTTTTGCTTTCCACACGCCATATACAACGTCCTGGACGGTAAGACCGTAGTCTGCCTGGCTGTAACCAGCATCGCGGAAGGGCATCAGAGGCGGGTCAATCTGGGCAATCGGTGCGAGCGCCAAATGGGGCGGCCATGACTGGATCAGAACCATGTAGCATGCTAGCATACAGGCGGCATTCGCTCGAGCTACAATTCACCATTAGTCTCGTCCCCCATCTACCAAGTACAGATACAGAATACATACATTTTGGGTCAGACCGGCTCCAGAACACAATGGGTCGTGATTCATTCTCCTTGGCGCCCAGGACGTCATGGAAGTACAGTGCGAAGCGGTACAGGTGGCCGATATGGAGCGGGCCGAAGTCGTGGTGGAAGGCGTTATAGAGGAGAGTGTCGTCGACGGTGAAATAGTAGGGGGGCAGCCGCAGTGACTTCGCTGGAGCAGCCAAAGGGCGGTCTGCGGCTTTCTGCGAGCGCTTACTAGGCGATGCTGGAGCCTGGGCCCGGGGGTACGGGAAGACAGTATGAGCCGTCGGGGGCTCTGTATAGGATCCTAGATATAGGCGGTCTGCGTAGGTTAGCAGTGTAGCTGGAATATGGAGGGAGGGCGCTAGGAATGGTTCAAAAATGATGCTCATCGGGCAGGCAGAAGAGCCAGGACGCTCAAATTGATTGAGCCCAGCCATCTGGAGAGTATCCCGAAGGATAATCATGAACTCGCAGGCAGCGAAGAGTAGTGCCAGGCAGCCAAACAAACAACAAAGCTCGTCTAAAGAGCCACTGTATGAATGTTTGTGCGTGTTATGGCGCGGCGATTGAAGCTGTATGGAGACATGGAAGAAAGACGGGTGGTTCAAGAGATCATACCTGGTATATACTCTATGACGAGTCCGGCATTCGACCTCGAAGGCATGGCGGCTGCTGTTGACGTCTGGGAAGAAGGATTGAATATGGCAGCGGATATTGTGTTGATCTGGGGGTATGCGCGACCGCAGGCGGCCGTTGGCGGGTTCCGTTCTATCTACGTTGTCTATGTCTATTGTGCAGTCGCAAAGAGCTGGAGCGGAAGCGATGTAGCGAAGAAATGGGGTACGATGAATCAAAAGGCGGTGCACACCGGTGTGTCAGGGACTGACGATGCTGGATATGCTGAATATGCTGGATGCTATGTTTGAATAAACCAATGCAGTGCAGGCGGAGAGACCAGAGACCGGAGACCAGAGACCAGAGACCAAAGGCGTCGGCCGATATGAGGAATGCAGTGAAGGAGGGAGAAAGAGTGTAAGTTCAAGAAGCGCAAAGACTCCGATGATGATGTTTTTTGTACCGTGTGTATGGGGTTGTATTATTGTTATTATTTGGAGAACCGGGGATCAACATCCCCCCAGCATCCTAGCCGTTGCATAGATGTCTCAGGCGACCCACTGCCACATTGGGACTAGTGCACCGCAGCCTGTGCTCTATTCCTGCTGTGTGCTGCTGAGCTGTTTACGGGGGGGTTCGTTGCTGAGCAACCGTTGGCTTACACTAGCTTACACTACCTAACCTAACCTACTTAGGGTACCCCTAGCTAGGTACTTCCGCCCACTGCCAGCAGCAGCCACAGCCGCCAGATAGCCGCCGTGGCTGAGGTCCCTTGGCTGCCCACTTTAACCCATCTCAGTAGCTACCTGTACTTACTTAACCACCTAGACCGCCTAGGTACCCCCATGTACAGCGCATAGACGTTCTTATTAGATGCCCGGTCTGCCCTGGCAGAACCCGGGTTGTGCCCAGGTCAGGCCATCATCTACTGTACCTATCCATACCTTGTCCAAGGTATACTTAGTATATTCTTTATCTTATCAGCCTCAACAGCGAGAAATCATCATATCACCCCGCCTTTCTGCCTTTCTGCCTCCCTCCCTACCGCTTCCCGCCCGCCGCCCGCCCGCCGCCTCTCTCCTCCCTTGCGCACCGCGCATCTTGTAATAATAATAATACCTAATCGCAGCAATTCTTGGTCTCCGGCCGTTTTCTGTCAACAAGCACCTTTGACTCCACCAACGCACATGCGCCAGCGCCGGCACCATCTATCTCATATAAGCATATCATCCTACATAGAAGCATTCACCATGACAACAGCCATAGATCCAGACTTCCCTTGTGCCTTGTATGTTTCCTCTTGTCAGCACAGCAGCTCCTCGGCATCATCCCTGTAGTCGTCTCGGTGCTAATATTCTCCCGCCCCTCAACAGGACTATTGAAGTGCCATTCCCCACCTCAAGGTTGGCCTCAACTGCTCTGCAAGCTCTCCAAGTCGACAAGGAACTGTCTCCTCTGGTGTCTCGCAACTTTGCCCTGGCTCCCTCGCAACACACCATCGAAGCCGATGCAGAGACAAGTGTGCTCCGGGCTGAGTACAAGGCTACTACCAACAGGATGCTGCGCGTAGCCGTCAACTCATTTATGGAAAGCTTAAATCTCATCATTGAAGTCATGGGAGAGCTGGATGAAGACGTCTTAGCCGCCAGAAGCCAAGCTGAGGCTGAGGCTCAGTGAGCCACTTAGAAGGCAACACTCGCGTCACCATCCGTTAGTAAAATAAATAGCCTCGGAAGGTGGATGGACGGGAGAGTCACAGATCCATCGGTTTCATGCTGGATACATGCGCGATGAGATCAGGCCATTGTAACCATGGGGTCTATGCAACTTCTGTGCTCGGACTGCCTCATCAATGGTAAAATTACCCATCTCGCTACTAGGTACTAATGCTGATGCGACATCGCCAACAAGAATTGTCAACAAGACTTGTCGACGCTTGCCGCCAACTACCTCGATTCCATTCATCTTCCCATTTTCTGGCCTGAGTGACTAAAATCCTGACATTGGAGTACCAGGCCAATCACGCATTTCAACAATTGTGCCATTCAATACCTTCGGTTCCAATATTCCTACTGTCTTCTATGCACGCCATCTAATCCTATCGCCCCTATGTACCTACAAGCCCCCATAAACATCGCGGCCCATCACCTCAACTCAAGATGCTCGCCCTAGTTAACACCATTCGATCTTAACACAACTACAATTACTTCAGTTCAATGAAGCCTAGGAAGCCTCTGCAGCCGCTCCAATTACTACGTCATCCGCAACTTTCCTCTTTATCATACCCATGATTCACCATATCTACACCCTGGCGTAGCCTTTGCATCTAGCACTTATATGAGTCCCACTGGTGATACCTTCTACCTCGTTAGCTCGCTCGTTACTGTACCAGTCATATGCGCAACATCAAAAATGTCCTTGCAGCAATCTTCAGCTCCAGTCTTCGATCTATTGCCGGACGAGCTTCTCGATGAGAGTGAGTGATATTCAAAGTGGCGTCCTCCCCTTAGTGAGCCATGATTATGAAAGGCAAAGTAAAGTTCCTTGCTAGATAGTACTAATGCCGGATTGTGCAGTCCTCCGCTTTTTTCTCATTGACGCCTTGAGCATATGGTTACAGGGGTGGGTTGGGCTATCAAAGGCCCTGGCCGTATTCCCCTAGTTACGCTGTCTTTTTCTTACCACCTGTTACGCCTGTTTGAAAAGAGCGGCCATACTGGATGCGTGGACTCCAAGCACGACCCCCATCTTCACGCCCGTCCAGGAGATGATGGTTGACAATGGCATGCCCAAAGGTGCGGTTCTGGAATGGGTGGGCGTGAATCGCATCGACAATGACCTATATAGGCCATGCCAAAAGTGAAACTTCGTGTCCAAATAACCGGCCCGCACTAATTGCGCCGTTCAGGCCCGCTCACGCCCCTTTCTCATCTCTTCGATCTCGTCCTGGATTTCCTCCGCCCGCGCGGCGAGCTCCGTGGACGCGGTATACATGGTCTCGACGGCGGCCGTGTCTAGCAGCGTGGTGTTGCGTTCCTTCGTCTCCGCCTTCTTGTCCGCCCTCCATGCAGGCAGCGCCCGAAGCCGCGCTCCTAGGCGGCCGGCCGCCTCCTCGTCGCCCGCCGTCCGCGCCACCGCCGCCGGGTCGTGCACCTCGAGCCGCCCCGCGTCGTCGCGCGTCACCATCCCGTACCTTAGGCGCCCGAGGTTCGGCTCCCGCAGAAGCACTAGCGTGTGCTCACTGGGGAGGACGGGGTCGAACCCGCGGATCCGCAGCGGCTTCTTAACCTTGATCCTGCCACCCCAGTTTTTCTCCGCCTGGGCGAACTTGAAAGCCTCGGATGCGATGGGAGAGGACACGGCATATTCTGACTATTTGGCTTGATTAACTTACTTGCAGACATAGAAGAGTAGATATGAACGCTTGAAAAAAAAAAAACCCCTACCTTGACTTTGCCTGTGCCCATCATCAGAGCAAACGCCAGCGGCCAACGGTCAGTTAGCATTTGCGGTGCAGTGGCCTGTCCATGGGACATAAAATCCTCGAACCGTGCCACGGATGTATAAAACTCGGCGAGTGGCGCCCAGGCGTCGTGGAGCGGCAGGGCGACGAGTTCGGCGAAGATGCGGTTGGGGTCACGGGGGCCGAGCAAGTCGATCATGGTACTGCTATGCTTCGTGTGCAGCAACATGACGAGCGTCTGGAGGTCGAGGTCTTCGAGGCTCAGCGTGGCGAGGGGGCGGTCGCACAGCAGGCCGGCCATGTACGTCGGCTGCGGCACTGCGGCGCTGCGGCGTCGACGTCTAGGGCCACGAGCGTCATCTACACCATCTGGCGGATGCGCACCTTCGTCGGCGCCGTGGGGGGCATGGGTTGGGCGCGGAGCGGGGGATTATCGAGGGTCATTATAACCTCTCTCATCCCCGTAATCCACTTCTGCCATGGAGCAAGAAAGCCGGCGCGGCTCGTAAACTTGGCAATACGGCCATCCGCCACCCCGGCCACCTCCTCCCAGCGCAGGGTCGGGTTGTCCCAAATGATCAGCTCCCCCAGGCCGCCCGTCACTTCCAGGATGCGGGCCACGTGCTCCGGCTTGACTGCGGCGATGAAGGAGAGGTCAAGCAGCTTCAGGGGCTTCACCTCACCGCCCGAAAATTTCGCGTTATGGGCGACGACGCCTTGAGCAAGCTCGACAACCTGGCCGCCGGACAGAGCCCTAAACTTGTTCAGCACGAGGTCTGCGATACGCTTTCGCTTGTGCGTCAGGGCCTCCAGGAGCAGCGGCACGGCGCCCGGGCATCCGGCGGCGAACCGCTCAGGATGCTCCTCTGTGTAGCGCCTCAGGAGACGAATTTTTCTTTTCAGAGCAGTCAGCTTCCCTTTAGGGCAGACCATGAGCAGGTTCTCGTCGAACGAGTCGGGCTCCCGTGCGCGCTTCCTCGATGCAGGTGCTTCCGCTTCGTTCTCGTCCTCGTTCTCGCTCTCGCCCCTTTCCTCCTCGTTGTTCCGCTTCCCGTCCCACAGCAACGAGGGCGACACCTCCTGGAGCGCCTCCTTCGACATGACGCGTGCTTCCCAGCAAGTCTCATAGTTCCATACCACGTCGGTGTAACGGTCCTCGTGCAGTCCGAACGCCCTCAGCCACCGGTGTCCGGAAATCGGTTGACGTGCAGGGTATGGCTGGTCTTTGCCCCACGAGCACATCTTCTCTGCCGGCAGCACAAAGGCGTAGGAGCCTTCGCACGCATCAATGACCGTACACCCTGGCTCCCACATGTAACGGTCGCCCGGTTGGGGGGTCCAGGTCCGCTCTATCACGTCGACTGTGTGCAGTAATCACGAGTTCCAGTTGGCCGAGACCATGCCGAGAAACAGACATGTGGCTGCGACGGGGAACATGGGCACCAATCTGTTCCATCCCTTCTCGCAAGCTTCGGGAAAGCGGTTAGGCTCCTCTTTACATTGCGAGCATTCGTTTTCATGGGCATCCCGGCCCCATTCGTGATCAGGCGCTGTCTCTGCCCAAGCTAGTTCAAGGTCAAGGTACCTACGGCTACCACTGAGATACGTCAGTATCCTGTTTATAACTGTATTGAGTGTCAGCACCAATTTTCGGTGTCCAAGGTGCCTACAGCGGGAGGAGAGAAAGGCCGACCAAAGGGAACCTGGGAACGTCGCCTACCTTGCAACACATGGCGGTCCGGATTGGCAGAGGTCAGATAAAAGGAGGCCAGGATGTGGCGCCTCCCCCGGACCATCCCGACGACGAATATTGGGTGTATTGGGCCCATGCTGTTGGCCGATATTATTAAGGCGTCGTAGCGTACACCCCTCAACTAGAGTGAGAAAATTTCCCAAATGTAATTTATATTAGATTCATAGAAGAGGACATGATGAAACAAAGTCGAATGAAGTCAAGAGAAAAAGGGTTATCTTTCTTTTCTGGTGGGAAAGCGGGACGGAGCAAGATCGGAAAACATCAAGAAAGTGGTGAAGAGAAAGATTTTGTGAACCGTCAACAAGGGAGACGCACGACGTGAGACAAGCAAAGGTGGTGGCGAGGCGTAGGTGGTTGGTGCGGTCGAGCGCGCCTCCAGGGTTAGGCCCAATCAGCCGCGCCGCGTCGTCTTGTTCGCGTTGCCGGACCGACACTACCTATCAACAAGGTCAAGTTTTGCTCTAGCCACGCCTTGTTATCCCTACCTAACTACCTGACTACCCGGGCATTACAAGGAGAGATGTAGAGAGCTTTATCAGAGAATTACCACATAGCGCATGCTTTTCGGAAAGGATTCTCTGACGGTGCGATCGTAGTACCCCTCTTTTTTTAAAAAAATAAGAACGGCTACGGTTAGCTGATTACATTATACCAGCTACTGATTCGGAATTCCGTTCATTATAAGAATCGTATGGATTTGATAGGTGTGAAAACTACGTCGTGTCACATCTATAGAACGAAGAGATGTTCTGTACATAACTGTAATAATAGTAATTAACACTTAGCATAAAGAGTATAAACCCCCTACGCAACATCAAATATTCATCAAACAGCTGTCGTAATCTTAGCATAGGGGTGTAACGAAGTTTGAGAGCGTCACGGCACAATCTAAGGTTTTATAGGCCTATATAGGTTGCTATACGGTTCTTAAAAAGTAGTGGCAAGGGGTGGGAGGCCTGGCGCTTTTCCATCGTCTGCATGTAAGGAGGTTGGTTGGGTTGGTTCGCATAGCCTGGTGATTAAATGCCTTGTAGTAGTGCACTCCGTACTCTAGGGATAGGGATGTTCTATGAAAAGGACTCGTCTGAAATAATATTATTCCTTGGCCTACGTCAAGATTCTAGGCCACCTGTCACAGTTTCTGGGAACCTAGAGACTACTTCCCTTCCCCTCCATTATCTCTCCCTGCTCATCTGACATCAGTCCGGAGAAGGATTGCCGCTCGACGTGGCCTTCTTCGACTTGGATTTGTCCGGCGTGGACTTGTCCGATTCGGATTTGGTCGGCGTCGATCTCCAGTTGTTCACCGCAAATTAGCATTATTCATTCAGTCATTCCGTTTCCGGCCGCCCGGGGTTCCCAGAGTTCAAATAAATCTACACGGACCCACCTTGGCTCATGCTTGACGGGCGGCAGCTTGCCGCAGTCGGGGTGATAGCATTGGTTCCAGGGGTGGTAGGAGCAGCCCACGCAGATGTCGTCCCAGTAGTCGGGATTATCCTTCTGGCAATGCTTGCACGGGCTCACTCTCATGGTTGCTTTTTTTTTTGAGGGGCAGGGAGGGGATTTTAACTGGAAAATAAGAGGATTTAAGTAGCCGATATGATTGGATTGATAGAGAAGGAGAAAAGTTCCGTGCGGAATTGTTTGCAGAGGTGGGCTAGTGCTGGGGAATGCACGTTGCTGTACCGGGTTCTTATATTCTACGATTCACTGTCTTTGGCCTCGCACAAGCCGGGGATATTGATGCTTCTCACCCATTATTCACCCGCCCGCGAATTGCCGACACCTAGGCCGTGAGCGTCTGTCTGTGCCCCCTTAGTACCGCTGACAGGTTGCACCGCTGACAACAAGTACTACAATGTTAGCATCCAAATGTTCTTAGATAATAGAGAGTTTAGTGTGTCCGTCGTATGACGACGTGGTCGGGTCAGCAACTCGAGCGACAAACACTGCCACTAGTGACATTTTAGACGTGTTACAGTAACTAGGATAATTACTGCGTCCGGCGTAGTAGAAAAGGACACAAACATGTCAGGTTCGAGGTGATCCATGTCGTGGATCCTTGCTACTACCACCGCGATGTCTGTTAGTGTCTAGGTATATGGACGAGTTTGTAATACGATGTCGGTCTTTCTACGTTCCTTATATGATACGGCATTTTGACCAAGCGGCTCAATGGCGCAAGACATCATGATTAGCTCCCGATTCCTAAATCCTATTAATTATAGGATATCTACGTAGACCTCGGGGGTGGAGACAAGCTCTGAGGATTTCCATCGGACGTGAAGGCAACACTGTTTGGCCAATAGAGTTACGTAACTTGGTGTAGCGTGACGTCGTGGGCCGGCGCAGGATCTGGTCTGCTGAAACGTCATAATGGTTCAGTGTTTGCTGCGGTGCAATCTAACGGTTTCCCGACTCGTCGTAGCGGTGTAGCGCGATGAAACCAACTACCTACCATTACGCTCCGCCGCATGCGCCGGCGATCGTCTGGTGGCAGTTACCATTGCGCCTCGTTCGCGGATGTCATGATCCGTAGTATAGGGGTATAATGAACAATTGTTGTTGCGCAAAGAGCCTATACTCTCTATGCTGATTGTTCATTACGAATATACAGAACACCTCTCTGTTCTAGAGGCGTGACGGGGGATGACTAACAAGCTCAACACAGAGCGCTCGCGTGGGATTCCTAACACGTCTGCCTCTGGCCAGCAAAGTGTGCGACCTCGGAAACCCGCACGCGCTGTATAAGGAAGGCGGCCTGTTGCACGACAGCTTGTGCTCATGGTTCTAGTTTCACAGCAGTGTAAACCTGCCCTCTCGGCTGATTCGGCCAGAGCCTGTGTCACTACGACTGAAACTCGCCAAGCCAAGTCAAACCGAGGCTCTTCACGGCATCCGCTCAATCGCTCTGTAGGCACGTAGTCTGGTGCGAGACCGGCGGTTGCCTTGTACAACTTGAAAATGCTCTCGACTCACGAGTTCACTCTCATTACTGCGTGCTTTCTATTTCAGTCAACTGGGTGTAAACTGCACACAATATTATTAAGCGAGACAGGGAAGGATATACCACTACCGATTTCGTAAACGAGTGCGGTGTATGCTATTCAGGGTTGGAGGATTAGTAAGTAGTATTGTTACTACAAGGTAATATCACTGTAATAGTATTAATATTACTATAAGATTTTAAGTATTATAATAATAATAATATTAATATTATTATAATATTTAATTATTTTTAATAGTTTTTTAGCTATCAACTTTTATATATTTATTAGCTTATACTATAACAAGCCGGCTCTTGCTCAGACTTTTATTTTGAGCAGTAGTGGGGAGCCCCTTAAAGCCTCCCTAACGCACAGCTGCTAATTGTCCTATTGTTACCTGCAAATTAAGACCCCCTCGACGTTGCTGCCCTTACCTCTCAGGTGATGTAAGGCAGGTTCGCCACACATAGTTCCTCCATAATTATATCGATGCCCTGTATATATCGTAAGCTAACTATATGCTATTATGTGGTTATTTATTTACCCCCATCCTGTCGATTAGTGTCATTAAGTACTCAAATGGCCTTTCGACGCGGGGCGCAAAACGCTAGATTCACTAGCGTTATGTTCATGAGCGTATGGGTATTGGATCCCGTTACGAGTTGTCGTCTGGGTCGAGTCTAGGAAATAATTAGGGGTGACACTAGTTAGCCATCAGTTGCCCGGAACTGACGGATCGGAGGTAGTAATGGGCAGCCTAAATAACTAGCTGACGCACATTGAACGTAGTAGGTAATTTCTGATGTATTAGAGCAATACCAAATTCCGGTGGCGCTGTCGGATTTCATGCCGTGTGTCTAACTTCCGTTATAGAACGGATCTTTACTATAAATAAGCGGCAATAAAGTATTACTTACCTTCTTCAACAATGATGATCGTGGGACTTTGGTATCAAAAAGAGGTTTGAAATTTATACAATATTTAGGAAGACTTAGATTTGTTTGAAATGCACTGCTTAGCAGCAAGGCCAAGTAGTTATATATATACATCGCTATACTTGGGGTTTAAGGGCAGTGCGATCAGCCAAGTTGGTTCTCGCAACCATGGCCAAGATTTCCTGTTCCTCTTGGCCGCTGGTGTCACCAAATACCTCGTCCATTTCCTCCAGTGACTTGCCCTTCGTCTCGGGAAGCAAGAAAATGGCCCATAAAATTGCGAGACCGCAGAAAACCGCAAAGAAGATATATGCGCCGAAGCCTGCAGATTCGAGAAGAGGTGGGGTAATGATAGCAACAATGAAGTTGGAAAACCAGATCGTAGCGGTTGACAGTGCGACCCCCTTTGAACGAATGGAAGTGGGGAAGACCTCAGCTGGCAGGGCCCATCCAAGAGGCGAATACGAAGCACCGAAGAAGAGGATGAAGAGGAAGGCAAAGGCGACGCAAACCCAACCAGCGGCTTTATGGGCTAGCCAGCTATCCTCATATAGGCTGGACAGAATGGCAATGACAATGTAAGAAGTACCAGTGCCGGCAGCGCCAATAATCGCCAACCACCGCCTTCCGACTTTATCGATGATGAAGAAGCAAAGAACAACAGTCACTAATTGAAGAAGGTTGAAAACTCCAGATAGGACGAGGGAAGTTTCTTTGTCTTGTCCCAGCTGCTTGAAGAGTGTTGGCGCATAGTAGACTAGAATCGCAGGAATAAGTATTTGTTCTTAAAATGGTGTACAGATTTAGCAGTTCTTACTGAATGCATTGATGCCCATGAATTGTTGGAGGAAGCCGACGCCTAAGCCGACAACAGAGCGACGCCACATCCTGCTACGGAAGCAATCCATCCACTGAAGCATCTCAAGCTTGAATCCTTGCTTGCCGGGATGTTTTCGCTCTTGAATCGCCCTCTGGAACTCAACCTCAATAATGATCAATTGGTATTCCTTCTGGACACGGGCATCGTCGGCAGGAAGACCTCGCAACTTGGCCAGACTCGCGAGGCACTCATCATTCCGGCCGACTAAAGCAAGCCACCGGGGTGAAAAGGGGAAAAAGATGATGCCGATTCCGAGGATAAGTGCAGGAACGATTTGAAGCGCAAGCGGGAGTCTGAACGAAGCAGAGCTTTCGATGTGACGGGTACCGTATGTAATCCACTGCAACAGACAACTTTAGCCAACCTCTTTACAATCTGATCGAATTTTCAGGCGATCGAATGATATAATTAAAGGTTTGTAAAATTTGAGAGTGGACTCACAAAGGCAATAACAGCTCCTGAGACGATGGAGATAGACTCGAGGACCAGAAGGGTACCACGCAAGTTGGGGGGTGCAATTTCAGAAATGTAAAGAGGCGCACCTAGTGCCAGCGTGCCTGTTCCTAGACCACCGATGGCCCTTCCGATCGAGATGGTGGTGTAGTTGTATGCGGCGGTTTGAATGATAGCGCCAACCGTGAAAATAACGACGACTGCAACAATAGCATATTTTCGGGAAATCTTGTCAGCCAGGTAAGGCATGAACAGGCATCCAACAAAGGCACCGACAAGAAGAAGCGATGTCATCAGACTACTTCCGAAAGCGGTGCGGACTCTTGGGAAGACAGTGAGAAACTGCTCCATCGTGAGGATAATTGATATAACACCTTGATCATAACCGAAAGAGAAGCCCCCCAAGGAGGCGAGGGCTGCGGCACCGGAGACATAAGGTGATTGTAAGATGGCATTTATTCCCGTAGGGCCGTATTCCAAGTCTGCTTCGAGGGTATTCTTCTCCCCAAGAGGGTTGAGCAAGGAAGAGTCCTCTACGTGGGCGACATCCTTATCCACCTCGGCTCTCTTTGCGCTGAGATCCATGATGTTTGTTGGGAAAGCGGGGAAGGTTATAACTTATTGAAGGCGTGAATCTAGAACATTGAAACTTGGGGAGAATGGCGAAGTGAACAACGGCAGGACAATACGGGGCGATTTTCCTTCCTATATATATATAGCCAGCAGTGAGGATCAACAGACACGTACTCCATCCACTTCATTCCGGGGAACGGACTAATCAGACTTGGGTTAGGATCGGGAAGGCAAGTTTCACATAGACCGAATTCAACACTTTAGCAGGTGCTTTACGTTACTAGGCGAAAACGCATGACTTGGGAGAGGCCGTCATCAATGTTCAACTCTTCGGTACTCACAGGGTACTCCTCAATATTCTGGGGACCCCATACCCCGGACCCCGTTTCTGGACCCATGTGGGACCCATACCCCAGCAATTCTATCAATTTTAACCTGAAATTCCTATTTGTATGTCGTTCGAAGGGTCGTTCGTTCATCCATTCGTTCGTGATGGTAGATCATTCTTGGTCTAGACCATTTTAGGCAAACTTTCGCCGAATATCCTGGCGACGCGTTACTTCGTCCTAAGGAACGGAGACTGGGGGCGTCATACGGGAGACTAACAGCGAATAGCATTCTTTTCTCAGGTAGGAAGTCTTGATCAGCTCCGCGTCCCCAGGTTAGAGCCCATCATGCATATCGAGCTGGTGGGTCATCAAGAGTTACGAGAGAAGGACATGTTGAGCTGCAAATAGTCTGAAGCGTGGCAGTAGAACAATATATATATCGTGAGCCGGTTTCACTGCAGCACCTCATCACTCCCTAGGGAACTCAGATTTGAAGAACGAGATTTTACCTTACACCACAAGTCCTATTCCACTCGGCGTATGCCGACCGTTTATATAATCACAGACGCTCGCCCCTTTTCTTGCCATCATGTTTGGGCTCGCCGCTCTATCCTTAGTGCCATGTTCCCTCATAGCATATCTTATCATCCTGCCGATTATTAGGTACTGGGCTGATCCAAAGGCCTTGAGAAAATACCCAAACTACTCCTGGATTTCCCCCTTTACCGATTTCAACTACTGCTACCTCTCTGCGCAAGGGTTTCGTTCGCGAGATCTATATCTAGCCCATAAGCGAACGGGACAGCCCATTTTGAGAATTGGACCAAACAGCCTTTCTTTCTGCGACTCCCGTGCCATCAAGGACATATACGGTCACCAAACTCCTTGCACGAAAGACGTAAAAGAAGATGTTCTAGCCGGCTCCCACCGAAATCTATTCGACGTCGTCGACAAGAAGGATCATGCCCGAAAGCGAAAACTCCTCTCTGCAGCTTTCGCTTTGAAGAATCTGGAGCGATGGGAGCACAAGGTCGCCTTCACGATCGAGCGGCTCTTCAAAGCCTTCGACAAGCTCTGCGCCACGCCAGTCGATGAGAAGAATGCTGATTCTGCCGGGGTGACGGTAGATTTCTGCAAGTGGATCAACTTGTGGACAATCGAGGCAATCAACTTCATCGCTCTCTCGGACAAGATGGATCTCCTCGATAAGGGATCTGATGAAGTCGTAGCTCAAAAACCTGATGGCACGGTATATTCAGCGCGCTACAGGTATTCTTTCGAGCAAATGGTCCAAGTCGCGTCGACCTTCTGCTGGGAATACACGTTGTTCCCATGGGTCGAATGGCTCGTCGGGGTTATACCTAGTGAATGGAGGACCAAATATCACGAGGGCAAGGCCTTCGGGGACATCGTCCGTCACCAAGCGACGAAACGTCTAAAGAGATACCAGGCGGGAGAGAAAGACGACGACTTTTTCCAGTGTCTGATGGAAGACAGGAGTGGAAGCCCGAATAACCTCGAGTGGGGTGAGATCGTCTCCGAAGTGGGCGGAATCATCAACGCCGGTGCTGACACGACAGCTACGGCGCTCACGCAGACCTTGCATCTATTGATCAAGAACCCGCGATGCCTCAAGACGCTTCGCAACGAGCTTGATTCCGTACTGGCATCTGATGATGTCATCGCTTCTTTTGATAAAGTCAAACACCTGCCGTATCTTCGCGCGTGCATTGACGAGGGTCTTCGAATTATGCCGCCTACGGCAGCCGGTCTTCCCAGGCGTACGCCAGCCCAGGGCGCCGAGATCATGGGCGAATGGATCGCGGGACACACATCTGTGAACATGACGATCTATGCCGCCCACAGGGATGAGAATTTCTTTCCAGACCCCGAAGCGTTCAAGCCGGAGAGATGGCTCGAACCAGAGTCGAAGCGCGTGCAGTCCTACTTCATTCCTTTCTCAGCCGGAGCGCGGGCTTGCCTCGGTCGCAACATCACGTATCTGGAGCAAACGATGTTGTTGGCGTCTCTCGTACACCGGTATGAGTTCGCTGCGCCTGGTCCAGACTGGCAGCTTGAGCGGAAGGAAGGTTTCAATATGATTTGTTCGCCAATGCCCATAAAAATCTGGAGACGGGAGCTCGGAGTAACTGAATCGTAGTATGGAGGAGGCTGTCTATTTTACTGAATTATATCTGTTCGAGGATTCGTCGTGGTAGCGAGGAGGCGAAAGACAATTCGAGGCTAGAGCTGTTAATTTGGAGATGTATATCGACTGTGGTAACTCCACTCCCTACACCTTGAGTGTGATGATTGTCTGACAGCGTCCTAATAATGGAGCTGTGTCTAAGATAGGTCTAGATAAAATGAATTCCATCCTGGGTTTCATCCGTAAACCCTGCAGGAACACTGGAAATCGATATTTATATTCTGGGAATTCATAATCGTTTATGCATATGCCTTTGTCGTGATAACTATCTAGTCATATCTACATGTAACTTTTTATCCTCGTCATAAAGAGTTCCATGATTTGTATAAGGAGTCCATCACCGAGGAAGTTGACCACGCGTACTCCCTCTCTATGGTAGCCATCAAGTCCGCAATCGCAGCCTGCTCTCCCGGGTCGTGAAAGCACTCGCCGCATAACGAAATCGCAGTAGAGGCCCCGGTCATGGCCGGCTGTATTCTATGTGACAAGGCTAAGCCGCAGATAATCCTCGTGGACTGTCTCAGTTGCTCTTCTATAGCCCGGGTTGCTGCGGCAGCGCCGAGTCCAAGGGCCCGGCGATCATGAGCAGCTAAAACCATGCGACCGAATTCTAACTGTTGCATACCAATAACCTTATGATCATACGCTTGCCATACGATAGGGAAGAACTGTCCTCGGCCTGGGTCACGTTCTTGATAGAAAAAGGGGTCTAGGGGGTTCGGGTCGAGCAATTTCCACTGTTCTTCAAAGGCTTTGAGAGACTGCCATTGATCGGTCCTGGTTTGGGCATCCTCGGCAATATCTGTGTCACTTTCCGACCCATAATAGTACTTGAGAACGTAAGCACACCAAATCAGAATGTGGTTTGTCCAATCGTAGTCGTCGTATTGATCCTTCTGGGACAAGGCAAGGCCATTGTAATAGTGAGCTGGCAACGATATTCGGAATGGCCTGCGATAGCATAGCACGCTCGTTATCTCCTGTTTTAAGGCAATAAGGCAAGCAGAGCGCCGCAGTGTGAACTCTCTTGAAAGGGGTAGCTTCATGCTACCGTCGGTATTGCCTATGGCGCTGAGGAGGGAGGTGAAGCTGGGTTGTTTAGCACGAAAGATCGACCCCAGGGTATTGCTGTAAGTCTCCGAATCAGAGCCAGTCAACTGTGCTGCAATTGATTAAAAATCAGCTCATAGACGTCGAAATGGGAGAACGGTGACGCACTGTCGATTTGTTCGTGGTAGCGGAGCAGGGGAAGAGCAATGAGAATATCGTCGAACGGGTCCTGGGGGTTGTTCAAATAGTCGATCATATATGATATGCATGAATTATGATATTGTATCGTTGACTCTTTTCTGAGATTAGGGAGTGGGATTCCATTATAATGAACTATTCCATCGGGGTCCTGCGCCGACTGTAAAATAGTCAAATACCCGGAGGCAGCAGTACAGATAGCGTTTAGCAGAAGCGGCCTCTTCTTGGCTTCTTCAGGAACAATTGTCTTGTATGCTCGATATTGATCGGTTGTGTCAAACTAGGGGGGCGTAAGTTATGTGGACAAACCAAATTAGACTGTCCAGCGTAAAACCCACAGCATCTGCAAGGTGTTGTACAAAACATCGGATCAGACACGCCTCTTGGAGTCCTAGAGTGCTCTCATTGTTGTTGAGTACCATTTTTGATTCGTTGCTATACGTTGACCAATGTGGATAGTTGACCTCGCCATATCCAGGCGTTTCAGAGGCGGCGATGGGCAAAAAATTACTAAAAGGGAACTCAGCTCGGCCTTGAGGGGAGAAGATATTTGATAGATGTGAGTCTTGCTCGTCTTCAAGTGAATAGCATTGAGTCTGGGTGTCTGTGGAATGGTGAATTCCAGCATTGAGGAGTTCTTGATGTGTGTCTGACTGTATTGGGCTCCCCGGCGAGCCAGGGCTCTCGAAAGACACAGGGTTTCGGTCAACCTCAAGATTCGGGTAAGGCCTGCCATTCAGAGTGTGCAATATTATAGCAGCTTCAGTAAGCGAGCCTTCTCTGCTATGTGCCTGATTTTCCCGAGCAACATCACGTAGGTCTGGATAAGAAGAATAGTTAATTCACCCGCGACTTGCACCGGTGCTGATATTGACCAGTAACGACGTAACTACCGCTTACCCTGTTCAGCTCCAGCTCTGGAGGGCACGTGCGTGTCGGGGATTACGTGTTTGAAACGAAACTGCTTCTCTTTTCGCGCCGGCACGCATGGTGAATCTGTTTTGTGGCAAAGGGCACAGGGCATCCCACCATCGCCTTTGTCTGCTCAGCAAAAGCCAGGCACATACTCGCGGGACGGACTGGTGTACACTTAAGGTGTTTTTCTACGTAGAAATCCAGTCAGCGTCCAAGTCAAGATGTACGCATGTTAGCTGAATTACCTCTGCAATTGGCACAAGGGACCGGCCGCGCACGGCGTTTGGGCGCCATAAATAATACTGCGCTTAGAAATGGAGTATTTTACGACGTGGCAGTAGCGCTAGAAGAACCGGGGGACGCTAGATTTGGTAAATCTGGTTCAGATTGGAAGGGATTCGGCGGGCGTTCGACAGACGTAGATGTCTAATGGCAGCCCTACGAAGTTATGGGCATCAACATAATCCGACCCCTCTTTCGCCGATTTAGCAGATTCAATAACTGGTTCAGCAACGGTTTACACTTTCACGATGTCATTCTGGGGTAGTCTCCAATCTCCGATCCCCAATCCCCACTCATCTTGACCTAGGCCTACACCTAGTAGTGCCACACTACTTTCTAAAAGGGAAATAATTCGCCGAATTTTCAACTTTCGCAGTAAGCTTGAATATTCCCCCGTGGGGTTTCCCCCATCTTGTCCTCGCCGTCCGTCCACTAAATCCACGTGTGGACCACCAACTAATACACGCACTTCAGAGGCCTTCGATTATGTCATCCACCCACTCATTGAAGCTTTTCCCAGTGATCCACATGCGTGTATTTAGCAAATTCGTGGTGGAGTTGGCGACGGTGGGCCATAACCACAATCAACCGACAATAAAAAAAATCGACCAAAAGCACCAGAGGCAGGGCGAAAAATTACAAAACAACCACTAAACACCTTATAATTACATATATTATAGGTTTAAGTTTATCTCCCGATAGTAAAACTTCGTTTTTAAATAATCGAGCCGGGTATTTTTAATAAGAAACGGTTAAGTGCAAGGGTTGAAGGTTAGACCCCTTTACCCCTCCCTACCTCTTACCCTTAGGCCTAGGTACCTTTTTGCTTGTGGGGAACGCTGTGCGCGATAACGACGAGGACAGGCTGCCTGCGCGTTATTACGCGCGCAAGATTGGAAGCGCCATACTCAGATATAGCATCTGTTATCCCTTTGTTCGTTCGCGCAAGATGTCTTCCGCTTTTCGTCGCGCCGATCCGGAACGTATTCGTCAACTATTGAGATCCAATCGTCCGACGTGTGGCAACGCCAGGATGGAGCAGGGGGAACGTCGGATGGCCGACGCTCTCAGTAGGAGAGTAGAGGGCAACGTGCCGCGTCCCTTGTATCGCCACTGGACCGAGGACACAGACTCGGGCTCTCCAGTAAGGCAGCTCCAGATAGACCAGGGAGCGCTAAAGCAAAGGCGCCGGCTGTCTTTCGGCTATGGTGATCAAATGCTGTCCCCAGAATCTCTCCGCGATGCGGCGGAACCGCCGCGGGAGCGATGCTACCTACTGGATCTTCCAGCCGAGATCAGGTGTCTTATCTGGGAGTATGCGGTCGGCAACCGAACGATTCACATCTTTTACAGCAACCCTGTCGGGCCTTGGGAGGAGCGCGGTAACACAGTGCCCAAGCTTAGGTGTGTAGAATGCGTCTATAGACCCAGTCCGAATGGCTGGGAGAATCTCGAGCCCCTCAACCCAACCTGTGCAGACTGCGGTGTGGTTTGGGACTCCTGTGCCGAATGTCGAGGAAAGGTGGACTGGAGAAATATGCCAGCACCTGATTGGAACGTGTTACCGCCGCCTGACCAGAGGGGTACCTGCTACAGGGTTGAAGTAAATAGTGACTGGCAGCCTTTGCCCCTACTCACCACTTGTCGAAAGATGTAAGTCTCTCTAACGTTTGCGGTATACTAAGGGGCTGTAGCCTAACCGCTGAGACAGCTACACCGAAGGCATCAACATTTTGTACAGTACCAATACCTTCCGTTTCCCGCTCCCAGCACCATCGCGTGGCGCGCTACATGCACAGCCCAAGCTCATTGAAGATTTCTCGTCCACTCTTCTACCCCAGCGACTTGAACAGATCACCCGCGTCTCCACGGGTATATATTTCCCGCAGTTCAAAGCCCTTAACGATGTGTTAGCTCAGAACCTACCGGGTCTTCGATACCTCGAGCTTCGGGCGAGGATACCTAGGGGCAACTATGACACCGATATGGATCCGGACACAGGTGCTCTTTCACAGCTAGTGATGGGAGTGAGGAGCAGAGTGACGGGGGCTAAGGTTGTGCTGAGGGCTGATCTAGATAACGGAGTTCCTCTAAGACTGGGCACTCAGCTACCTGAGGAACTGGAAGTCGTCATGACACCTGATAAGGCATGGGAAAGAAGCGGTTTCATTTTTTGGAAATTTTAGGACGTTGGCAGGCGCTTTATTGTTCGCCGCTGGAAGGGATAGTTGCTGTCACGATCGTAGGGCTACGACAAAAAAGAATCTCTAAAGCCTCAGACTAGCTGGGAAGGCTTCAAAATCCCCATATTTGCAGTCTTCGTAACTCAGTATCGCCAGCCAGCTCCAAAAGGAACGGGTAACCCTCATGCTTTCCGCTTGTCCTATTAAGCCTAGCTCACCAATCTATACCACTTATGAGGGTTTTCTATTGCGATGCTCGGGATTGAATAGGCCTAGTGACGCGTCGAACTCGCATGACTCGTAACCCCTCTTGCGGACAGCTTCATCGACACTCTGGCTGCATATGCTTACATACACATACCACCCTGTTTCCGACGGTTATCCTCGCATGATTAAACTTAGTCTTGATCACACTCATGTGATCCATGTACTCATATCTTGTATCTGTAGACGCTTTGCAGTGTCTCCTCCTTAAGTAAGATCAAGCCACGTGAAACCCGATTCGCACCATTCTGTGTGCGACGAGATGGATGGACAAACTATCTCACCGGTTCAACGAGTATTCCTCCAAAGTCAATTCGAACGACTCTCCCTCTGCCGATTCAATCAACAAGGCATTCTAGTTATACACCAGAAAATAAACGCCTTGCCGTGCCATAGTGCTGCGCCATCAGTCAAAAGCGACATTCCTGCCTGCGCAGAAAGAAAAGACAAGCATGGTGATGACGCCCGAAATGGACAACGTACACCTTTGACCCCGTGAGGATGAGATAGACGTGTTTCTCCCACTCCGCAACGTAGCAGTGTAGCAGTGCTTGAGATAGATTTGGAAGAACCGTGATCGATACCTCAAGAAGCTACATAACCCTCTTCTAGCTATCCACCCTATCCGCATCCCTCGCTCGACTCTCAGCATCTAATTCTGACTTCTTCTTTATGTATACCCCCCGTAGTCCATATATGCCAGCTGTGGCCTCAAGTTCTGGTTTAGACACATAGATTCCGGGCCCGGGCTCTTCGACTACGGTCCCTACCAACTCAGCAGGCACCGACGTCTGGTCCAATTCCACTGGTGCGCCCCATGGCTTCTCTGAGTGGTATTCTTTTTTGCTTTGGTGTGGCTGCATACTGTTCTCGGTTTCGTCTCTATCGCCCGTCGTAGATTGGGTAGATCGCCGTTTGCGTCGGTAACAGATTAGCAACACATATCCTAATGCGGATAGTAAGATGAGCCCCAAGATACTCCCCAGGGCAGCGCCAACTTTGATAGTTGTGGCATTTGAAGGGGCACCTAGAGACGGCGTAGGTGCCATGGCGTTACTCGTGCGCATTGAGGTCGATGGATAACTGCTCGGAAGTTGATTTGAAGTTGAGGTAGTGTTAGACGTAGATATAAGATACACCGGATCAGCGACCAGTCGAAGTCCGCCACCTTTTACTCCTAAGCCCGCCAGGGACAGGGATACAAGATCGCCTCCGCTTATAGATGTAGCATACCACACCGGCCCTGTATATAGTTGTTGGGTGCAGACAGACTCAGTGCCATTATACACTGCTCCGCTAATAAAAATGAAGTTAGTATGGTTGATTGTCACGTGGGGCGTGAATACCCACAGACCTGTGGCAACATACTTGGATTCCCTCCCGTGATAGGCTTGATACCATGACCATGTAGTCAGGACAGTATAATCCGGGTGGGTATGTAGACACCCCTAGCAGATAGCCGTCCTCAGCGCGAGTTGATTCCGGTACACACTGTTCTGTATAACCAGAGAGCACTATAAATGCGGGATATCTATTATAGCAATCTGTTGATGTCGAAAAGTCGGTTCGCGCCATGGCATGTAACATTCTGTTGGCGGCGTGAAGACAGTTGTAAGTGGTGGATAGCTTTGAGTCCCTGTTGGTTTATTGTCATCCCCCATGATTACACTCATAAAGAAGGAAGAGTTGATGTTAAAATGTTATGTTGTCTGCGGTTTTGACGGGATATGAACTTCAAGCAGATGCTTGGTAAGAGAACATCTCATACCTTGGGCAGTGGCAGTGCTGCTTGGATAAATAGGTTCTGCTAGTCTATAGAGGTACTACAGATAACAATCCAGGGGGATTTACCCTGAGACTACGCTGTTACATTACCACCTTGTGACAAGGGCAGTAAGGCTTCAATTACTGGGCTTGGAACTGAGGTCTTATTCATCTAATAACGACTACGGGTCATTTAGGCCATGGCTTCCTTCCTCTCTCTTCGAGGGGAATATCTCTGGCTATTTATGCCCGTTGGGCTTCATACAATCTTTGACCCTTCGTCTCTGTTCTGCTGCCTAACCATTCTGTTGGCTTCTATCTGCATTGCTGTTGGCTGTACGTGCAGCCAACCTGCAGACCTTATGAGTTCCTTATATCCAATCATTTATTCTGCGCAGGCGCTATGGCTGAGGTAGTCTTGGCACGCTAGCGGAGTTGTCCGTGTGACACACCTTGAGATTTACCCTACCCAGAAAGCATGTGGTTACAATGGATACCTAGCTAAAGCTTGCAGGTTCACAACCAGGATTCTTTACAGCCCGATGGTGGCAGTGCCTGCCGGGATCCAAGAGGTACCTTCGGGGTGATTCATTTTAGCGACGAGTAAGGGGGTACCATTTCCAACACATATCGTCAAATTGGGCGCGAAGTTATCCAATAGAGTCATGATTACCAGATCGTGGCCGTTACAAATCAACCTCTACCACTCTGCCTCTACAACAAGGGCTTGTGAGGGGGCTTGGAATGTCTTCTGATCAAGGATAATCTTCTATGGTGTCAAAGGTCGTTGACTCCTCAGAACAAATGGATCCTGAGATGGCGCGAACGCCAGACTATATACACCAGTCAGCAACTATTCTGCCTCGCTTAAAGTTGCCTTGGTGGCTTCATTCATAAGTGTCTCGGTGTTCACGCAGGGGGCTGACCCAGCTGACTGAGGTCTCGGTGACCATTAGGTGATACACCGAAGACTAGCGAATCTCGCGTGTCACGTCCAAACCTTCAGCTAATATAGAGTATTACGTATGACAGCCTCACAGGTGCAAATGTGATTACTTCGTCAAATAGTGTTGCCTTAACTCCTCCAAGCCCCTCGATTCGTTCGGAATCCATTCCAAGACCTATGTAGGTCACCGTATGCATCGCGGCTAATGGGGGCATAGGTAGCTTAGAAATAGCTTTCAAGTCCAGCATGGTTCGTATTCAAGCATGTAGCTTCTATCATGATTTGTCAGGGGCTCGCTAGGCTCGGCGCTTTGCGGCTCGTGTTTCTGATATTGCAGCGCGGGGAAGCTTGTGTGGGGGTGGCTGATCTAGCTAACCTAGGCCCAGTCCCATGGATTTGTGGCTTAAGAAGCACCAGGGATAAAGGGGGGCTGTATCATGATATAATGGAAGCTGTCACTCGAACCTATGCCGAGGCGAAGCTATCTACTAAGACCCATGCCATCCAGCGTTACGGTAAACTAGTGGATTGGATACAACTTCACAGGGATCTAATACATGTGCAGACTTGACAGGCAATCAGGCAACAGAACCAACAGTCAAAGGGTAGATAGAAGGAACCCTAGATCGTATGAAGCCCAGCAGGCATAAACAGACCAGGCAACCCCCAGCCTCGAAAACGGGGAGTGAGAGATCTAGGTCCTTGAGAACCCTCTACGTGTTGGCGATCTCCAATCTTTTGCTTAGGTTCATCTTACAAGCCTCTACACCTCTGCATCCCGGTTTGAGTCCGCCACAAACAGCTGAGCTTACGGAAAAGGCTGGCAGTACCTGTCGACCTGCCAATGGTAAGTGCAAAAGAGGCTAGGCTCCATATTTCTGCGTTTTTTTTCGGCTCACCGAGGGCACAACAACACTCCGGCCCCCAAGCGCCCCAGTCCGGCCCCCTAAAACCTACTTAGTATAGTCATCCTACAGTGTCTGTATCGGAATGAAATGGGTCAAGGCGCTTGATTGGGATATGGGGTCTTACAGGCACTTAGTAATTTATGCAGATGTTCTTGTCATTTGTATATCGTGTTTCAGCAGCCGTGATAGAAATTTTTAGTTTAATGGAAACGATGTAACTACGTAGAAGGGTGGTATTTCGTATCTAATTCTATACGATGAAGTACTAAAGAGCGAAGAAGATCGATGGTCCTAGAACTAAGCGATTGGCCTTAAACCTCAATTAAATTTGTCCCCCAATCGGGGGGTCGGTGTCAGATTAGGGTCGTAGCAGACGGTCCCAGAGTTTGCAATTGGGTACTCCAAGATGATCATTTGGCAATCTCGGCGCTCGTGGTACCCCAAATGTACTCCGTGGCTTACTTCTCGTTGGTTCGAGGGACGTGATTTGTACAGGTTGAATAGGGGAGAAAAACTACATGTTGCTACCCGTACATGGCCTACGATAATGTAGTATAGTGTTGGATATAATTGGATTGGCGTTGAGAAAAGGTTTTTGAGTCCTACGGCGTGATATGGTACCTCCTTGTGATAGAGTTAATGTATATCGGGCGAGGTACCTCCCTCACCGGCCCCTATATTTCGTCATCCTCGGTGTCACTACGCCCAGCCCATGATGATTGCCGAGCCGCCGACGGAAAGACCATCTATATAGTCTGACGAAGTAGCATCAGTGATACATGAGACGGCGAGCCGCTTTCAGTCGTTAAGATTCCAGTCACTTTGTGGCAACAGGTGGCCCTTTTCTGAGAGGCCAACACCTAGCTTCTTCACACCTGTCTATTTCATTTCCCTTAAACACTACTAAGAGATTTAAGATTGATAGCAAAATTCCGATTTATATCAGTTAATTACCTAGAAATACGACGCTCGCACTAGCTGCCACATAATGGCCGACAATCCACCCCCTCTCCCAAGACCCCCCTCCCAGTTTCTCTCTCACCTTTCGAATCATCAAAGAACAGAAACCCGCGAGCTATTACAGCCGTACTTGTCTTATGAAGCCTGGCTGAGGAGGGCCTTTGCGAGAGGAGATGCTGGGATTGACAGCTTTGCGAACTTGGTTCCGATCTATAACGGCTGCGAGGAGGCGTTTAGAATCCGCACACTCGACCGTGAAACAGCTGACAAGGGAAAGTATATCATGCCGCTGCCGGATGATACTCGTGAAGAGGAGTCTGCCTTGGCCATCACAGAATCTAAAGAGAAATATTTGAGAAACTTCAACGGATTTTCACGTGGTTAGTTGTTCCGATATCCACTCGTTTCGCCCCCCTGCTAAGAATAGGCCTGGAATATAGGCATATTTGTAGACATAGGTGTGTAAAATCTCAGATTTGGCCGCAGAAGCTTTCTAAAGAATCATGTCGGTAAAATAGATTGGTCCAACATTGTGGTTGCTGGGTCGTCTGCATTGCTTCCCTTGCTCTCTTGCCGGAAGGGCGTGGACTATCCATGCATTGACTCTTCTCCAGAGAGTTATTTTGAGTAAGAAGACTCTCCAGATGGCTCTGCCGGATGCTAAGCCGGTATGCTAGGACAATCGCAGGCGAGAGTGACATCGACATATTTCTCTACGGGCTTGACAACGAAGACGCAGCAATCACACTTATCTTCCAGTTAGAATCTATAGTGCGGAGGAACCAGAACCTAAGTCCCGGAGAGGAACTTTCACTACGGTCCACAAAAGCGATCACCTTTATTTCACCCAAATGGCCATATCGCCGCGTTCAGGTATGGATTAAGTACAACTTTCAGAGACGACCGCATTGATAACGAGTATTATTATCTACTAGATCATCCTCCGACTATACAATTCTATCAGTGAGATATTGACCGGCTTCGATGTCGATTGTGCTTGTGTTGCCTTCGATGGAACGCAGGTATATTCCAACCCACGGGGGATCGCCGCCATTGCCACTCGCACAAATCTCATTGATCTCAGCCGTCGAGGCCCATGTACGTGAATGTCTATCCTGAAGATATGTACAATGTTCTGGTTTCTGAATAGGTCGAATCAGCATACGAGAATCGTCTGTGTAAATATCGGAGGCACAACTTTGACGTATTTTGGGACTCTCTTGAACGCTCACGCATCAACACCATGCTTTTCAACCCCTTCATATACGGACCGCACGAATCTCGGGGCTTAGCTCGGCTTCTTATCTATGAGCAAATGCTTCAAGAAAATATGGACTTCTCGGGTAAAGAGGCCGCTTATTTAGGGGGGCTATCCCCAAAGAGCATTGACGAAACCGGTGAATCAAGCCTACAGGTGCCAAGTGAATATGCCCCCCATGAGATTCCATATGGCGAAGACCTCACAGCCGAGAGGTACGTAATGCACTACTCTAGACCCCCATCTCCTAGCATTTGTTCCTGAAGTGTTCGGTAAACCCAGGTTCCACGAAACCTTTATAAGCCACCCGGAATACCCGTGCTTTTTTGGTACAATCCAGGAGGTGACCGAGGGTAGGGAGTCAAATTTCTCGGGAAACGAAAGCCTCATCGGCAAAGTCAGGTTCATTCGACATCTCCCAGGCCAACAGATGCTAGAGAACTTCCAACCCCTGGTTCAGGATGATTGGTAAGGCACCCCGGCTATTTATATTCTCGGCTTTCATACCTCTATGTATATAATATGTCTTACCTGACCTGTCTAGGACCGATATGGCGTATTTGAGCAAAGAAGGAGGTAAGGTTCGAAGTGATAAAGCGAGAGAAGCAAGAAGACGACAACGGAAGAGAAAGAGAGAGAGAGAAAAGATGGAAAGAGAAAGTGTGTCAAAAAGTTAGAGACCGACGACACATTACCATACGGAGCGTGAGACCTTGGTGGGCACCATCTTTCTAAACTGTCCATTTCGAAATTCGCCAACGTTCACTTCCTGGAAAACGGCATAGGTCTTTAAGCACGAGAACTATAAGCTTCCAAGAAGAAGCACAATCGCAGCTCTAAAGACATTCAATGGAACAGATTAAGTTTAGGTGTCCAGAATAGTGAGCACGTTGGTATTTTGGTATTTTTCTACCCAATCGCTGATAACGCGGCTTCTGACCGATATAACTGGGACAGGCGTTGAAGACTGGGCAGGGCACAATTTAAGTCTGAACCAACAAACGACTTGCATTTGTAGTTAATAGTTGTGAAAAAAAAAAAAAAAAAAGAGGCAGGAAACTGTGTCTCCTTTTCGCCACGGTGCTCAGCAGTCTTGAGATAGCTTGGGACTGCTGGTTTGAAGCTGTGCTCAAGAATCCCTATATAAGCCAAGGTACGATCCGAAAGTTGTTGGATGTCTGTTCGAGGTATGCCCCAGCAGTTGCTAGTGCAAAAGGAAGACCGTATAGCTGCCTAGCAATGTTCGCATCATCAGGTTCTAATAACAAACGGAGGCACTGTCTATGCGTGTCACACGGACAACTCCGCTAGCGTGCCAAGACTACCTCAGCCACAGCGCATATGCAGGATTAACGATTGGATATAAGGGACTCATAAGGTCTACAGGTTGGCTGCACGTACAGTCAACAACAACGCAGACAGAAGCCAACAGAATAGTTGGGCAGCAGACAGAGACGAAGGGTCAGAGATTATATGAAGCCCAACGGGCATACATAGCCAGAGATATTCTCCCTTGAAAAGAGAGAAGGAAGCCATGGCCTTAAGACCCGTAGTCGTTATTCAGTTCCAAGCCCAGTAATTGAAGCCTTACTGCCCTTGTCACAGTGCGTGCCAACGGCCACGAAGAAGCCGGCCGGGTGCACACCGCCAAACGACGGGAGTGCACCAGCATGCGTTGGGATTTACCACCAATTTATGAGTGGCTTAACAACACTTCCTCTTGATTAGTTGGCGAGGTATATAACCCACCTTTCGCGACCACCACCTCCCCTACTTCTTTTCCTTCACATTCACCTACTTAAGCACACGGGTGAATACAAGTTTTTCCATTTATGAAACCACCTAGGTATTCCCAGTATCGCAGAATATACCAAGAAGCACGAAAATTCGTTCATTGCGGCTTCCCAAATTAAACCGCCCGTCGTTCCCCCATATTATTTCGAGGGATCACTGTTTCTTTGGCCGACAGAAGCTTCCTAGTTTCGGTAGCCCTGTGCCAACAATCGCTACATTTTCAACTTCATCGGCTTCATCCCCAACACGATGGCTGAAAGAAAATCTTCATCCCTGAACCAAGTGAGGATCATCAAACGGTTTAGTGATCTCACACTGAATTGTGGAGGTGAGTCATTCAAAGCCCACAAGGCTACTGTATGTTTGCACTCGCCTGTCATGGCAGCCGCCTTAACGGGCCAGTTTATCGTGAGTTGCACACAATCCGACATCGTCAAGTCAATGAATCCGACACTCACTGGTAATAGGAAGCACAGACCAATAGGATAGACATAGGCTTTGACCTACCTAGTGTCAAACGCCTAATCGACTTCATGTACACGGGCGACTACCAGTTGTCCTCCTACACAGCTTCCGATGTCCTCTCGACTAGTTATGCGGCAGAGCAAGACAGCGCTACGGAAGAGTTGGGCAGGGAAGTCGGTAAAGTCATCTCAATTCTCATCACGAAGTTCCCTCACTGACCACGTCTGAAGTTATGGTTGATAACGGTTCTGACTCGGCCGTAAACACTTCCGATTACGAGCGGACTAGCTCCGTCTGTGAGCAACTGATCAGCCATAGTCGCGTGAATGCTGTTGCCGACTACTACGACATCCCAGCTCTTGAAACCCTGTCAATCGAGAAAGCTAGGCGCATCCTCAAAAGTAACTGGTCCGCCCACGACTTTTGTGCTTTTCTTCGGCAGTCATCAGGCTCGACAGGGGACGGGGAATTTTTTCGTATGCTGGCTACTATAGCTATGGAACATCTCGAGGAGATTTCCGAGAATCATTTACTAGACGACACCAACGCCGTTCGAGATCTCAGCCCGTATATGGTATCCATATGTTGCTCAATGTTGCTTGAAGTGAGGAGACTTCTCGAAACTACAACTCAGAAGGCAGTCGAGAGTTCGACGGGCCTAGCTGAGTGTGAATCACTCCTCTCGAAATGGTCCTCTTGCCGGAATCCGGAGTGTTCAGCTGAATTCAATTGCCGCTTCGAGACAAAGGGTTCACCGGCTTACTTTCTACGCTGTAGCAAATGCCGATACCGTCATGAATGAAGCATTTGAGAGGGTCGATGGGGAGTGGATCTGCAGTATAGTCGTCTCGGAAGGATGGTCTCGGACTGAGAAAATTGATGGGATGCGTGGTTTGGAGCTGGCCACATTGTATCATCACACAATAGGTTAAAAGGTAGAGAAAATGTTTACATTGTCGCCGTCTTTCCAATTTTTCTTTTCCGATTCGGGGGGGGGGGTAACTTTACCGTGATCCACGATACAGTTATAAGTGTTTACAATTCAGCATTAAGTGTGGGGAATAGTCTACCTAGATATAGTAATATGGGATGGTACCTAGGTATCTTCGCCACTAATCCCAGGATAAATTGTATGTAGATCTAACGGATCGCTGAACAACGTTATAGGTTGAAACATCTCTCCAAGGATACGCGAGCCAACAGCAATGCTACAGCTTTCTCAGCCCTTTTTTCAGCTCCAATAACCCTCTCGAGGAGCATAGATCCTTGCTCATCGAGCAGACTTCTTGCCATAATCTTCAGTATAGGGGTATAACGACACTTGTTGTTGGGCGAGAGGCCTACGCTATCGATGCTACATATTGTTACTAATATACAGAGCACTTGTTTGTTCCGAAGGCGTGACACTCAACCCTCCGTACAGAAGCTCTCGTGCAATAAGCGTTGTTAACCCTGCGGCCAGTCCGACTGTCCGACTTATAGTATGCTAGGAAGAGAGGGGTTTCACTTTACCAGAGGTAGGCCCGGTATATTAGGTGTGGAGGTAGGTAGGGGTCCTTAAGTGGATTGGGTGGGTAGATGTTATATGAAGGTGGGGCATGGGGTAGGCGGGGGGTTAGGGGGGGGGGTCAGAGGTCTGACCTTCAACCTTTGCAATTGGCCGTTTTTCATCGAAAATATCCTGTCAAAATAGAAAGAAAATGCCAAAATTACCTGCAATTAATTGCAAGTATTTGACAATTAATTTAAATTTTTATTTTGCTTTGATTTGGCAAGTTATCTGTCAGTCAAGTCAAGTATTGCTTTGCCTGTGGGGAACGCTGGGGTAAAGTACCTAGCCACCGGCTTTTACCAGCTTCCTTCTCTCCGTCACTATTTCTGTCATAAATTGTATGCGGGGGCGCCTCTAAATATAATCTTGAAATACCAAGCCAATCATCTGCCAGCAGCTAAAAGCTCTTGTCAAGGTAAATTGCTAACATTCTAGATCGGGAGGAAGTGTAGATCTAACGGATCGCTGAATAATGCCGAACAATGTTATAGGTTGAAACACCTCTCCACGGTCTCGTAGGTGTACAAGTTGCATGACAGTGGGGAGGTTCCCAAGAAGGATACGCGAGCCAGAATCGGAACCGAGTGGTATGCTGAGCGCAGTGCGGCCCGGTATTTGAGGATGGCGTCACACGAGACTCACGGGTCTTCGATCTGTTACAAAGGGAGACAGAGACCTCTCATTCGGCTACTTCAGTTCTTATATGAAACCCAACACGGTCAAAGGGATGAGGTTATTGAGGCAATATCAGGCGAGCTGTAATACCTTTGTCTGGCGTTACCAGAATACGTTTTAATACCTTAGATGATTATTCATAATCTGAGTTTATTCCTAAAAACCCTAGCACTCGCCCTTATTACTAAGTATATTAACGGGCGGAACATCGATGACGTCATGTGGCACAGGACGTGGCACCTATTCACACGGCTTCACCGTGATAGAAGCAGTACCTGAGTGCACAGACCTTAAAGAATCCTGTATATAAATGTTTCCAGTACCAGGGGAACTTCTCTCCTTGCGCAATAACGTAGGCCGATACTAGAACAAGCCAGCAGTGAGAACCGTGACAATTAGTTGGCAGTATAATTAAAAATAGAGAGCGGGAGGCAGCTACATTGATTTTTAAACTGTTTATATGATCTAGAACATTTTAAAAACAACACTAAGTATTTAGCCTGTTGGGATGCTTGCTACCGGTATTCTGGCCTCGAAGGAGACGTAATTGCGGAACCGCGTATATCCATATTTTCGGACACCGACGGATCAGACCAACGCCCCAAGGCCCCTTCACGAGGTGCCGAATGATCCTACTATTTTTTTTTAGCATTTGAGGCTGAATCAGATAGCATTTGCTATATTAATGACAGGCGTCCGAGTACCGGTTATGCGTCTCACGCGGAGCTCTAGGGTCGTACCAAAGGGGAAATGCTACTACGGCTCGGTAAGAGGCGTATGCATTCTAATATAACGAGTTGATATTGGGCTAATTGGGGTCTCGACCCTGTATCCGATCCCATTGTTACGTCTAGCTTGACTAGTATCACTTTATCGGACCCGGGACTACATATATAAGTTAGCCCGTATGGAAGGTCAGGAACACCCTAGGTCTTCACGAGCAAACCGCTAGTATTTCCATCTTCGGCCATATAGACGGGCAGATCAAGTCAGCATTCAACGGGGTCTTAGTGACATGCAGTCTTGTCACCGGCGCATGGTTGGCGATGTCAAATTTCAGTCTGCCCAGCCTCAAAGTGTTGCATTCCGAAACCTCACATCTTTGTCGCGCGATTTTCGACTATTGTTCATGTCAGAATTTGCCTCTGAGCCGAAATCCGGACGGGGCGACTCCGTCGGCCTTGGCGAGACTATCGCTCGGATCTGTGGCCATTCCACACGAGTTGGTGATGACGCGATTTCTCTTATACGTGGCGCCGTTCGAAAAGCCCTGCTTGGTGCCACCAGCATCGTCGGAGAGTACCCAGGCACTAGCGCGCGCCGCGACGATCTAGCCGTCACCTATTTAGAGAACTATTGGCGCCGAAGGCTGCCGGGCCGAGACGAAAACCAGGCCGTAGACGGCGCGTCTCTACCTTTTCAATACTTGGAGGATCCCTGGTCTTGTTACGCTAGTAGCGAAATGCCAGACTTGGCTGGTAGCTCAGCAGCAAGGTCCGGTTCATCGGCACCTCTTTCCTTGAGCGCGTAGGTCCCCAGTCCCGTTGCGATTACTTGCAAGTTGAGTTCTGACTTGCGCAGTATTATTGCAAGCAGCAGTGCTATCGCCGTTACGCTCCTCGATTATCCCATCTGTTCGGATGGGGCGGATTGGAGGGCTGAAGTAGCACTGCTACCAAGTATCGTACACTATATCTGGGTGTATATTGAGGGGTATATTGCGGAATTCATTGGGCGGTATCTAGAACACTATACGTGGAACCAGTCGGTTCCCAGACTTCGTCACGGGCATGAAGACTCTAAGCAGCGGGGTCCATCGCGTCGTGGGATTGGGAGGGTATTTGATGACGATGAGGATCGTTGCAACTGCCCTGGAGGGAGGTGTCCCCCAGGGCAAGGATGCCGTTCCCCAAAATAGTAGTAATATAGTAATGGAGCTATCGTAGCACCATCTATTTACATACGAGGCGTTTCTGTTGTCTTACCCAGACCCCCAGTAGATATCATCTCCTTCTACGGTGACGTCATGGCCTATGTCTTTTAGAATATCAACAAACGCTTCTCGACACTCGGGTCCCGATAGCGCTGCCAAATCTGCGGCATTGAAAACCTCTCCCTCATGGCCATCCGGGAACCATGCAGAACGATAAGTTATTCGATGCGGGTCGGCGCCCTTGTTGAGTAGCCATCTCATTGCATCTTTTGCGCAGTGATAGACGGCGTGATGAAGTGGAGTCCATCCCTGATCATCCGCCAAATCAAGAGCATCGAGCTTCCCGTTATACAGGCTTAATAGTGCATCTAGTGTAGATACATTATTCTGGAGTGCTGCTACATGAATCGGAGTCCCCCCCCAAACCGTAATATAACGTCCCGGCCATACAGTCGCGCCGGCCTGATAAAGACAGTAAATGTCTTCTCCTGTTCCAAACGCCGCGCACCTATGCAATGACGTCCAACCCTGGGAGTCCTGGACGTCGTCAAACATAAGGCAATCACGGAGCATTGAATAATAATCGGTATTTGGTACCGATTTATCCTTTTCAAACATGTAGTGAAACAGTGACCACCCACCGGCTGAGGTATAAGTCGGGTCGGCGCCTCTTTGAAGGAGAATACGGACAATATTCAGCCTACCCAAGGCGATGCCGTACTGTAGCGGTGACCTATGACTTGTTAGTCCCTATGTAGTAGATCGAGAAGCCCTTTCCCCTTTCATGCATACACTTGAAAACTCCCACAAGGGATATTTGGATCGGCGCCCTCTCGCAGCAAGAGCTGGACGATTTCTTCAAAACCACCATTGATGGCGACCTTTCACGAGTGAGCTTGTTCTCAATCGGTTAACGGGTGACTCATACACATACACCAAGAGGCGTTTTATTATCGATCGTTACGTCATTCGGCCGAGCGTTTCTTGACTTGAGGAGTTGTCTGACTTGTTCGCCATTGCCGATTCTACACGCTTGTAAAATGGGGGCGTTTTCGGGGATTAGATTCCGTACTGATATGTTAAAAGGTACAGATTGTGCTATACCAAAGACCCCTGGTAATTGAACGGTGAATATATAAGAGTTGTAAATATTCACACGCAGGAGAAGCGATTGCCTTCCGGTCCTTCCATGTAACTTATAATATTGGACATCGAAAGTGCTCCCTTTCGACCACTCTTTGTAAACAGATGGCCCAGACTGACTGGCTAGTCGATATATAGACGAGCTCGGGCCGGAGATTAATTCTCGGGTTCGCGGCTGGGTTGCCCTGCCGCCTCCGGGAGGTGGGGTGGGTGGATTGCTTGGGGATGGTTGCGTTAGGGATCTTATATCGGATGCCGTCGCGAGGGCCGATTGGCTGCCATGGTGTCCAACTGTTAGCACACAGCCACAATCATATAGGCTATGAGTGAATTGTTATCTTACGTTAAATTTATAAGGAGATTTGTGTTTAAGAGGGAGATGGCCTGCTCAAGCTGCCTCTCGAACTCTTCAATCGTCTCCTTCTTGGATGCGAGCCTCAGCTGCGCCCAGTTCCGTATTATGGTGTTCTTCTTTTTGTTTACTTTCTCAGCGATTTGAAAGACGTCTCGAATTAAGTCCAGCTTTTCCTGGCACGCCTTCAAAGAATCGTGTACATTATTGGAGACTTGAGGATCCTGGCTTCGTAAACTCGATTGTTGCCGGAGTAGAGCTGTGACGGTCTGAGCGACTAGATGGAGTTGAATAACGAGGTCTCTTAGACGTTTTATTTCTCTCGGTGCATTCTGAACCGTGTCGAGAAACCTCTTGACATCGAAAGCGCTCTGCGCCAGCTGCAAGGCAAGTGAAAATACGGCAAAGGTGCTAGCTACGCCGCTAAACGGGTCCATGGGGATTAGAATTTGGGTTGTACGTAAACATGAAATGGGATCCAGATTACTGAGAGTGTGTTATGATAACGAAGCACTAATACGTTTACTTTACAAGAGATTAGGCAGCGGCACCGTATTCACATATATAAAGAGGTCTTCCCACCTTCACTCGAGCTGTCGGCCTGAACGCAACGCTTGTATGCCTACGGTTTCACTACAGATGTCGAGGTGCCTAAGAGGCTTTTCTGGCTAGATAGGTGGAAGTGGCCGGCTATCATTCCGGTGTGACGTGCAATACAGGGAAACAAACAAAGTGCAAAAGTCATGGGACAACCTCAACTGCTTATCGTGGGTAGTATTTGAAGTTTTTGCGCCTCCACCTTGCGAGCAAATGAAGGGAGATGCACGTACACCCAAATGTGAGACTCACCGGTTTTGAAAGGGCCAATTACGTGTGCGTCATAGATCTCGGTACACTGCCGCCTTCAATTTGCTACACAATTCCAAAAGTCGGCTTAGGCTTACTTATTTCCTTGTTATCTTTGTTAGAGCCATTGTTTAGCCTAGTGCCCAGAGGCAACTACGAAGGTTTAGTAGCGAGAATCTGTGGTTACTGTGCGATATCTTAAACGAAAAACCAATATATATCCTTGTTCTAACGTGGGTAGGTATTAGCATCTGCTATTGGCCATAGATGTTATACCTGATAGGGCAAAGAAAATGTTCCGAATATAGCAGGGCACGCTAGAATAATCAGTCATAGCTCTTGGTGCAACGAAAATTATTTATTACGTTTTAATACTGAAGACGCTAGCAATACCTAGGTAAGGCATACTGCAATCATATTACTTTGTAGACAATCTTCCCTGTCTTTAACTTTTAGTTGCAAGACCCGAAGCCTTGCGTCAGATTATAATCGTTTTTTAACCTCAAGCTATTATCATCTATATAATAAATGCCTATAGGCTTACTTTGAGGCTCTCTGGCTCTTGGCAATGGCCCAGGCCCTAAAAAGCTAGTTCGAGGCGGGTATGCAAGGGGACCGGAGATTTTCTGGCCTTTATACCTAGTAGAACGGGTGCGGAAACAACAAGACAAGTGTGTAGTATCACGTGACGCAGTATGGGCGATCGGATGAACAAGAACTCAGAGTGCTTTCATAGCCGATCAACTGGCAACCAAAATGTCCAGGGCGTAAATGGGGTCTTATCTAGTAACCCCCCACGCCGAGAAAACGGGATTTATGCCGAATTCGGTAAGACGTCTTTCGCTATTATACCTCATTCTATTCTATAGCGAAATACGCTTAATTAATATTGAAAGGATTGCGAACATGGGTGGAAGCTAATATATCTTAATCTAGTTTGGAAGGTTGGTAGACAAACTTTTAGTAGCTTATTTTTTAACATTCGCCCATAAAGATGGATCCCCCCTAATCAGCAAGGACGGCCGAGCTCTAATAGAACACTAATCCTCCTCCGGCTTACCGCAGCCGATATGTCATCGCCAAATGCAGAAGACTACGTTATAGGGTGGACGTGTGCTATTCGCTGTGAATTCGACGCCGCAAGGCTCTTCTTGGATGAAATATATCACGGATATGAAACTAAACACATCGTCCCCGATCCTTACTTTTGTGGGCGAATCGGGCGCTACAAGATCGTTGTTTTTCTTCTGCCTCCAGCGTTCTTCCCACATGAATACAGATCACTCACAATAACGCATGAGAGCTACGAAACAGCTATCAAAGCTGTGATGCGGGGATTCCCGAAAATCAGGACAGTGTTAGCAGTGGGCATTGGCGGTGGTGCGCCAACTCAGAAGAACGATATCCAGTTAGGCGATGTCGTAGTTGGCCTAGCTAGAGGTACGAACAAAAGCGTGTTCACGTATGACATTGGCGAGACGCTGAAGAGTCGGCGTTTTGAATCAATTGAGGCGTTCGACCCTCCATCCTCTATATCTGCGGCATACATCGAAAGTCTCGAGGGCTACTGGCGCCTCCTGGATCATCTCCCGGAGAAACAATTGTGGCCGCGACCTCAGTTAACCGAGAAACTTTATAAAAGCGATTTCGTTCATCCGGAGGCCGACCAATCCTGTTCTACTGTGTGTGGGCGAGACCTATCTCGGCTGGTCCAGCGGCGCACACGGGAAGGATACGAAGATGCTATTCGAGTCCACTATGGTACAATTGCTTCATCTAGCGAGCCCATGAAGGATGCTTCGGTTCGGGATATTCTTTCAACTGAAGCTAATGTCTTATGCTTTGAGACGGAAGCATACGGACTACTAACAAAGTTTCCTTGCTTGGTTATCCGAGGCATAAGCAACTACTCAGACTCGCATACAGGCAGCACTGACTGGGAACACTACGCTGCCATGTCAGCATCACTCTACGCTAGTAAATTGCTTCGTCTGTTATCACGAGGCGCCTTTGACCTCCAGAGTGTCCACAAACCTAGCCGTTTCTTTCGAATCGGCAGGTGCTTTGTAACGCGATGGGTCGAGCCGATGTCGCCGCGCTCGGGGAGTCGACCTTCTGCTTGCACAACACCGGTAACCGATTCAAATGGCGGTGTTTTTACGGAAATGCGTCGCTATATTGTTATCCGAGAGAGCCATCGTTCTTCGTGGTGTGTTCCAGTCCACACCTACGAAGGCAGGGGTACTGCAAAGCCTGACATCAAGCTTTGTGATCATGCTAAAATATACCAGTTTGGAGAGGCCGACCCTGATTCGGAGTTCCCATTAAGAAAGCCAATTGGTGTTGTTGTTGAGGGCGAGAACGAGCTCCATCAGCTACATCCAGCTTCACTAGCAAACTTTGGAAAGATATACACTATCGAGCATGATGTTCCTATCTCAAACATTGGCTACGTTCCAAGATCTCACTTGAAACGCCTCAAACTGGACTTGAACGCCCTCGAAATAAGCACTCTGGATATGAAGTATCAGAGGCTCCGCCGAGATGAGGGGCTAGTTAACATACAGCTCTGGGGGAAGGAGAAGCTTCAAATACAAGAACTAGACATAGGAACCGAGGGCTCGGTTAACATAGTCATGGCTGGGGAGTCCAGTGCTACAGTTCAGAAGCTCAAAGGAAGTAACGGGTCCCTCAACATTAGAACCATGGCGCAAGGAATTTTGGAGCTTGGCACCGTGGCAGTCAATGGCCAGATCAACATTTCTCTGAGCGGAAACTCTCAGGTAATAGTAAAAGAACTGCAAGAATATAGGGGGTTCTTGTCAGCGGCGATTACGGATGAAGCAAAGCTGGTCATGGGAGACGTTAAGCTCATGGGTGGTTCATTCTCCCTGACATCAAGTCAAAATTCGAAGTCGGTTGTTGAAAGCCTTCGGGGCAAAGGCGCATATTTTATCGTGAAGACTAATATGCAAGCAACATTACAGATCAACGAAGCGGAGTTTGTCGAAAGCGTTGTTAATGCGAATATCAACGGCGAGTCGGTGTCGAACATTAAAGCCATACGTAACAACGGTAGCTCTTTTACAACGAGGACTGATGATAAAGCGAGGTTCGATATTGGACGCGCATGGCTCGAAGATAGCTCGGCTACCCTAATGATAGGGGGCAAATCAGAATTTACCATTGACTATTTCCGTGGAATTAACACACCTCTCAGCCAGTTTATCTCAGGGCTTGGTCAATTAACGGTGAAAGTGAAGGATTACGAGGTGATCTCTGGCAACAATATAGAGAGAAAAGAACAGCTACCAGGGGGCTATAGAGAACGAGCAGGACCGGAAAGTGTGAGCCAAGTGGATCAAGCCCAAAGGATAACGGAGGACGGACACGAAGACTGTGTTGGCCCAGGTGTAAGTACCATCTTTGAACCACAACCTCGAGGCCACTCCACTAAAGCTTGCGACAGAGGAATATAAGAGCAGAGATGATTTTCCTCGCCCCCCGAAACGATTAGAGGCTCAGACCTAGTGAAGCGTATGCCCAATCATAGGGACCCTCGCTTTTCTGACACCTTTTACCCCACCCCGGCACTGGGCTCGGCTCCCCGAGCGGTCGCCGCGACTGGGAATGATATTACATGTCATAATCTCTAGTGTAGGGTTGTAATGAGCAATTTTTATTGCGTAGATAGCCTCAACCACCTATGTCGAGTCTAACATCTCTTTATTCTACAGATGTGACAACATGTGCACCATCGTCAATGAGTATTAGCTCAATTTGTCGAGGAAACCATTACGCCAACTCCCGCAGAGGTCATATACAACGGGAACGCAAAGTTGCATACCGTTCGAGGCCTAGGAAACTGCAATTCAAGGCACTGATGTAGGCTACAAGAGCCTAATCAATGTCATATATGTTCAAGTTAGAACAGGCACATTCCCGTTACAGCTGAGACTGGCGAAGCAGGCAAAGGCATATAGTGCGCCCGAATAATCGATCCCGGTGAACTTGACACGATGCCACGGTGAGTCCTACCTTGCGAATGAATTGGGTGACTTGCGGCGGACGCCCTATTAGATAGCACAGCGGCAACACCACAATCAGCCAATATTAAGATGACCCCCGCGTATTAATAAGTTCAAGATAAGGACGTCGTGTCTTCCCTCCTTCGATCCAATTTTCCCCAGGGTAGCGACTTACATGCACTGGCATTACTACCTAGAGAATATCGTTCCATAAACTGTGTTGGAGGGGTAGCAGCCCCCAGCCCTCCATCTCAAAGAGATTTCTTTGCAAAATGATGTGCCTATTCGTACGTCAGACGTCCTACCAAATATTGAACAAGGAACAGGGTCGTTGCTGATTCGCGGCCGGCCTCGAGTTGTATTCTGAAACCCGGGCAAAGTCGTGGATCCATCTGACATCACCGCCATTTTGCCGACAGTTGACGCGATTACCCCCGGTTCCCTGTGCCTATACAACGGGCCGATAACAGGGAACCTACAGTGGTTTTAGAGAGGTATCGAACAAGCCTGTTTTAAGGAGTTTATAGTTTATATATATTTACATGCGGCTACATGCGGCTACACGTACTGGTAGTAATGCGGTAGGTATGCTTCCTGCATTGTTAGGGACTAATGTAAAAGCAGGTACCCGGTTCCGTTATCAGGATATAGCGGAGAAGCCGATGCGTATATACAAGGATCTAAGTTCCCCCGCTCAATTGAAAAAAAGCATGATTCAATGCTCTATGCTTCTACCTAACAGCGAGCGACCTACCAGTGGCCCGGCTCCGCTCGGGTGTAGAAGCCCTCTGGCGTGCGTAATCGCATTCTTACTACGTTACCTTACGATTCAAGAGAATAATTGGCTAGGCAATAGGTACTACTAGTCGAAATTGCTTCTGCCCTTCGGGCAACGTCGGTAAGATAAGAAAACGCGGTGAGGCCGGGCCGCTCGCCGGCAGCAAAGGCACATAACAAAAACGAGCTTCTTCATTCGGCTGGGGCCGCCGGGCTGCACACAATCGTCTGCATCGGGCAGATATTGATGTGCATAATCTATGGATGGCATAATATTAATAGCGGGATGCCTAATATGGCTTCATATACTGCTATTATAATTAATGCGGCGAAAGCGGTAATGTGGTGTATGGGCTCGCTAAACCCTACAATACAAGGAAATATGCGGCTTAAGAATACAGAAAGAGTGGTAAAGGAAACCAAGCCTCCACTACTTAGTATCAAGCGCCGGGATACTGCACCCTTAACCATGTATTAACAGGCGCAATTTAATAGGAAAGTACAGTTTCGACGAGGCTTGCTTAAGAGAAAAAAAGGTACCGAGATAAATACCCCTCATGGTAGCAACCCGCCCGATACCCAGAGCGGCTGTGTCAGAGGCCAGCCACGGCCAGATACACATTAAAACACGTAGTTAGGAGGCTGTAGAGCCTAGGCGCCAAAGTAAGCCTATGAGCCTCTCACATATAAACTATATTAGCTAAAAAGTTATTGAATTACCTAGGTATGAAGTTTATGTCCCGACTTTAGCTCCGAAACCTAGTAGGTCAATTCATATAAAATCTACATAGGGCAGATATCAAGGTGCGGCTTAGTTATAGCTAGGTAGTGGCACAGCCCACTGTTAAAAGACTACCTAGGTAGGTGAAACGGTATGTGGCTTAACTAACATAGGCTTTTGAGATAGGCGCCTATAGGCGCCTACCAAAGGATTATAGGCTTAGCTAGGCGTTTAAAGTGTTAAACTAAGCAAAACAAGTAATAAAAAATATAAAAATATATATAATTATAATATTTTATAAAAATTTATTAGATTTTAAATATTATATAACTAGTTATATTAGGCAGGTTTAAATGTATCAATCTTTATTATAATTTAATACTTTAGGCCTTTGGCAATAGGCTGTTGGTCTGTGTGTTGGGTGCCCATGGGCTCAGTTGGGCCCTTGGGTTCTTGGCAATGGGCCGGGCCTCGAAAGCCTACCCTAATCTACTCTATTCTAACATCTAGCCATTCCTTATATGCGGGCAATTCTTCAACGCCACTACCCGGATTAGGGCTCCGGTGGTAACCATGCCCCCGAAGTTAGGTCGGATGAAGGGAGAGTGTAAGACCCATGGCGGCTGTCGATTCGAAAGTACTACTACTAGATACATCGTTTGACATCATTCTAATACGGTTATGCCTTAGTGCCTTACCCATGTAGGTAAAGAAACATAATAGGCTACTGTCCACATCGGTCCCGGTGCCATCTACGCCGCTCCACATTGTGGTAATGGCGCTTGGAACGACCTCTCTTAGGTGGACTGACATGCAGGTTCGCGCAGGACGTGCCGTTACCGCGCATCCTGAAGTCAGCCACAGCGCCAAAATTACCGCAGCCTTCTTTGTTTTTAAGCACCTGCGCCCATTCCGTGTGGCCTAGGCCAATTGTCACGTCCTCGGTGACAATGCTGCTCGCCTTTCCTCAGCCTACGTGCCCATCACTACGCACCGCGAATCTTATGCGCGGAAACAAGAGCACGGATGACGGCAGCGACCTCTGATGACAATCTAGGCTGCAAAATTCATAATGGCTACAATGACTAGACGTAGAAGGGCGAGTACGAGGACTGGGGCGCCGCAAAGCCGGCGGGGGGCAAAAGAACTAATCGGCAGAGAGGCCGGCCACACAGAGCCGGCCCGCTTAGGGACAGACAGACAAGATAGGCTAGATGAGGTCGCATTTGCGGTATTAAGGCAGAACTTCGTCCTGTAGAGCCGTTAGAGGCGGAGCCATGTATGATAAGTTGATAACATTCAAGTATCATGCTTTAATCAAGGCCTTCGATTTCCTCCCTTTTCGTCGTTCCTAAGCTTCTGCAACCTGCTGCAGCTACCCACTAAGTTGTTGTAATGGACTTGCTATAGAGGTGAGACATTTCGAGACCGCTTTTGGCCACCCACTCCAGGTAAGGAAACCATCCAGACTAAGGTATCAGAACACGAGCCGGCTGTCACGGAACCATACTAGGACTAGGGGCAGAGCACAGACCAGAGGAAAACCTTGTATATAAACTAACTAGATAGTTACATCTGGCATAAGGAGAACTTCCCTCCTTGTGCAATAACATAGGTCAATACTGGATTCAACCAGCAGTGTGAACTGTGACACCGGCGGTTTTTCATATCAGCAAATGTCTACGATATCTACGGTATTATCACGCTCCCATTTCTTCATTCATAGATGCTTCGCTCTCAATTGCCCTATCCTTCGGCAATCCAAAAGGTTTACATTGCGGCTAAGCCAACAACTCATATACCAGATGAGGTAAGCATATAACGTCACGCGCAATGTCAGGATCCATCAAACCAAAGCAGCTTATCCACCATGTTATCATCTGCTGATTTCTCTCACTCTCTAAAAATGTGTGCTTCCGAGAGCGGTAGCAATGTCACGTCTTAGCAGCCGAGAATGCGCACCTTGCCACTCGGCGGTGCCGTTCGGTCTCAAACTCCGCAGTTTCCGCGCCTCAGCCGCAATGTTCGGAGCGGAGAAGAATCCTTCTCCGCAGATTTATTTATAAGCCTTTTGAGGAATTGTGCATTTGTAATCGCGAATAGCCGTATATAAGTTGAGGGCATGGCAATTGGGGGGTGATAAGTGCTCGCTGCCTACCTCAACTCATATCTCGTAATACACCCTAGGAACCTAACGCCGTCCTGTTACAGTTCCATCAACATTATTGACATTGATTTTCATTAATCTTCATGGCGCCCATCATCGTTTTAATCACGGGCGGAAATCGTGGCTTGGGTCAGGGGCTCGTGAAGCGCTTCCTCGCACTGCCCGAACACGTACGTTTCACCCATTCACCTCTCTCATTCCGTGAGAAGGGCACGATATACAGCTAAATTGTGTCAATTATAAAGGGATAAGGCTAAAACAAAAGATAACAGGTCGTCATTGCGGCCGTGCGCAACCCTGCGCATCCGACGGCCCAGGCGCTTTCGGAACTGCCCACGGGGCCAGGGTCCAAGTTGGTTGTAGTCAAGTACGATGCAGGCATCTGGCAGAGCGGCTTTGACGCTGTGAAGGAACTTGAGAAGCACAGTGTAGACCACCTCGATATCGTCGTCGCTAATGCTGGTATTGCCAATTTGTACCCTTACGTGAAGGACGTCAAACCCGAAGACATCCGCGAGCACGTTGAGGTCAACGTGCTAAGCGGAGTAGCTCTATACCAGGCTACGCGCGAGCTGCTGCAGAAGTCGACGGGCAAGCCCATATACGCTTTTATGGGCTCTGGGGCTGGGGCTTTAGGGTAAGTGCGAATGAACTTTCCTCCCTGGACTCCTCGACTTGTGACGCTGAAATGTGCATATCAGGCGCCAACCCCCGGTGCCAAGCGCCGTGTACGGAGCTTCCAAGTCTATAGTGAACTGGTATGGTGTCCGTATCAACGCCGAGGACGAGTGGCTGAACACTTTCGTTCTCGACCCCGGTTGGGTGCAGACGGATATGGGAAATTCGGCCGCACATACTTGGGGTATTGAGTCGGCGCCGGACACGCTTGATGGATCCTGCGATGGCATGTTAAAGGTCCTTACCACAGGGACTAAGGAGAAATATGGCGGCAGGGTTGTTCTGTACAACGGTGAGGTTCAAGCTTGGTGATTGCGTGTGCATAGGCTACGTGAGTGCATTAGCTTCTCAGTCTAGTTTGACGTGATTATGACGAAGCGGCTGGTTGGGGTCGTTGAATAGATCCTCTGCAATATAGGGGCATGTACTTCGTGTTACCTATAGGCAAAGTGAAAAATAGTAGATATACTGAAAATACGTAGAATATTTCTAATCTATGATGAAGCCGGTAGACGAAACATTATTATAATTTTCACGCATTTCTCAAATGGACATCCTCGCTGAGTATATACGCAACCCCGCTATCGAAGGGCGTACCCCAAAACACGTAGTCAAGGCCGTACGTGTTATTAACCATGACCAGCTAATCATGATACTCGCTGTGACACTCCTCTTTCTAGTAGCGGAAGTCATATATTGCTTCGTTCATACGACTACTCTCTCCCTCTGGCGTGATGTCGTGCAACAATATATGCCAGTCTTGAACACCAGGCCTAGGGGGTTGTGTCCCACGTTTTTGAATATCAATCGAACATTGTGCTCCCGAAAAAGGTTCACACCAGCTGTTACCGTCATTTCTAGAACAAAGAGACATTCTGTATATCCGTAATAAACACTTAGCATAGGTAGGATAGGTTCTCTACATAACAACAAGAGTTCATTACACCCCTATATTATAGAGACAACGATAGTTAGCGAAGCACTACTAGAGAGGTTGATTGCATAATAGGCAATTCCACCGAATTAGCGAGTAACACTGCGTTCAACTACGCTACGTTCTCGAAGCACGGATATAATATTAATTACTAGCTAACAATATAGGGCAGTGATAGGAATATTTAACACGATTTCCAAATATACAAGGATACAGGAAGACCAAAATTAGAGACATAATTTGATGTAGATGTATTTCAACAAAATTCAGTAAATTATCATATCAAAATGCCATCATTAACCTTCCAGCCATATAGCTACGTCACCGAAACACGCCCTCCCCAGTTCCCATCGACTCAACAAATACCGAGCTCTAGATGCCAACGTACACAGCTTCAGCCCTTGCCCTAGTCTAATAACTGAGGTTTTCACGTCGGAGGTGGCCTAGCACTCATGCCGTCTTGCGGAGGGTATTTGGACGGCACCAGGCCTTGTTCCTGCCCAACAGCCATGACCTGGATCGACCCATCATGAGGAATTGTCGCGACCTCTCTCCTGCACTCGCTGCAGAAGATGTGGATGTTCTCACACCACCCACACAGACCCGGAACGCACACCAGGGGGAGAAAGATAAGACAGCATATCACCGCCGCAAGCCTATACGTACGGTGTCTTTTGGTTAGCCCGAAACCCAAAGTAAAACCACACGGAAAAGGCGCTAATCACGAACGTTTGCTGAGAGTCACCCTTCTTCGTTACAGATGTCTTCGTTATATTCTTGCAGAATGGGCAGTCGATCCACGCGGGATCTTCCGTTAACCTGTGCAGAGGCGTCACCATGCGCGGGTTTCCTTCTATCACCACTTGAGGCACGTTATCGGCCACTGGTGTATTCGAGAGCTTCGTGTTCCTGGATGGATGTTAGATCTCCAACGGAAGCTCATCTCGGACACACTCAGCCTACTCCTCTTGAATCATGTTGAGCGGCAGTGATGTTGGTGGCGCCGGGCCGTCTTGATTGACCCCATACCCGGACTTATCACCTAAGGTACCTGTAATAGGTTGCTGAGAAACATCATGCTTCGGTACACTGGTGATTACATTCGTTTGCTCGGTTTTATCCATCTTGATTGCATTAGTATAATGAAGACGAAAGGTCGTAGTATCGAAGTGGTATCATGGTGATTTATAAATACGCCACTCTCACCACCCCCTGAATCGTCTCGTTTGAGACAGACATGGCCCCCAATTAGCCGATCAAAGCCAAGTACGGCTGAGCCACTCCTTTTTTCACGTGTGGTAATACGCCTCATATCATATTTAGACCTCACGCCACTACCACCTGGGGGCAACGAATAGGACTTGCTGACAGGACTTAGGGGCGATGAGTGGCGCTCTTGGCTTCCTTTCGGTCAGCAAATTGAGAAAAAGGATCATGCAAGACCATCTTCCGACCAGGGCTTAAAACGTCGGGTTTCTTTTCTAATAGAATTATAATAAGGGCTTGTGAGGGGCTTGCAATGTCTTCAGATTAAGGATAATCTTCTATAGTGTCAAAGGTTCCTTGGTTCCTCAGAACAAAGGGACCTTGGAATGGCGATCGCGCCAGGCTTATATACACCAGTCGGCGACTATTCCCTCTCGCCTAAAGTTGCCTTAATAGCTTCTTTTTAGGAGTATCTCAGTATTCAAGCAAGGGACCGAATAGCCGAAAGAGGTCTCAGCAGTCCAGGTAATACTCTGCAAACTAGCAATACTCGTGTTCCAGCGCATCCCGCGCGCTACGTCTAGTTTTTCAGCTAATATGCAGTATTACGTATGACAGGAACATCGACACGTAACGGGGTGATACTCAAGCTTTTTAATGCAAGCAGTGAAATCTGAGCATTCTTATTGTCCCAGCTTGTTTAATCACCATTCGATAATGACTTTACATCATTTACTACCAACGCAGAGCGAATAGCATACGGCGTACTTATATAAGCTGCATCCCCGCAAGGTCGCACTTCGTCGTTACATCGCGTAGTCATGCGACCGGGATCGACGCCGCCTGAAGATGCATCTGTTGAAAACCGACATCCAACAAACGGGGAAGCTGACGCTGGTAGAAAAGAACCCGAAACAGATGGTCGGATTAGAGTACGCCATCCTTTCGCACGTGTGGGAGGAAAATGAAATCATTTTTGAGGATATTATCGTCGACGATTCTGTGCAAAGCAAACGGAGAGCATCGCGACACAAGATTCATAAGGCATGTGAACAGGCAGCTAAGGACGGCTATCCGTACATATGGATAGATACATGTTGTATCGATAAGAGAAGCAGCGCAGAGCTGTCGGAGGCCATCAACTCTATGTTCGCTTGGTATCGCGACGCCGCAATCTGCTACGCATACCTGAATGACGCGCCCGCCGATCTAAACACGGGGGTAGCGAAAGCTGAGTTCACGAAAAGCAAGTGGTTCCGTCGTGGATGGACGCTGCAAGAGTTACTGGCCCCAAGGGAGGTCCAGTTCTTTTCAGGCGACTGGATCCCGATCGGGGAGAAGGGGACTCTAAGTGACCTCCTCGCCGAAATTACCGGGATTGACAGAGAGATATTGCTGGGCGAAATGCCTCTCAGCTCGGCCAGTATCGCCAGGCGCATGTCCTGGGCCGCCAAACGAGAAGTGACGAGACCCGAAGATATAGCGTATAGCTTGATGGGAATCTTCTCGGTAAATATGCCTATGCTGTACGGTGAGGGGGCAGAAAAGGCCTTTCTTCGACTACAAGAAGAGATCATGAGAGAGTCGGATGATCAGTCCTTATTTGCCTGGATCAATGAATCTTCATCCCCAAACGCGAGGTTCGGGCTATTAGCACTATCGCCATCTAACTTCCTCTACTCGAACAGCGTTATCCCATACCAAGACTTTGAACCACGGTCGCCCTACACTATGACGAACCGCGGGCTACGCATCGAAGTGCATTTGACGGCGCTCGGCGATGGGCAATACGTCGCCGCCGTGGATTGTCCCCCGCCCCCGAACTTTGAGAATTCAAGTTTTCTCGCCATTTATCTTGAGAAGCTCTCCGAGTGCGACGAGCAATATGCTCGTGTAAAGGTTGGGACTTTCGCCATGGTCCGTCGGCGAGGACCGCTCCAGACCATCTACATCCGCCAGAAGCCTCATGAGCAATCCTACGACGGTGCATTCCCTCATCACATGGTGAAAATCAGAAAAATACCATCGCCGGATGTTTACAAAGTGATTCGCATGTTGCCCGATGCAAGTCCCTCCGTAACACCACCAACCTTCCCCATGTTGAGGGGAGCCGACCAGCTTTCGGTAGCAATAATTTTCCAACGCGATGATGGGGAACTCATCGTGGTGCTCATCGGTTCAGTTAAGCGCTTCCAAGTCGGTTTTGACGCGTGGGAGCTAGATGTTAGTACAGACCCTATGGGAATCGAGTTCAAGTCAATGCAGCGGCTCTACAGACCCTCGGCACCGGGGCATATCAAGCTAGAATACCACAACGTCTCCTTATCCGCAACACCTGTTGTGAAAGCTCCGTCCAAGTATTATATGATCGATATCGAGGTTGAGAAAGTCAAACTGTCCACTCGCCTCTCGGAGAAGCTGCTTAGCGCATATGATGCAGCTACCGGGTCTAATACTTTGGGGCCCGTCGATAAGGCTCCTCGGAAGTTACGTGAGCGGGCTTCTGGTCTCTTAAGGAACCAAGCGAAGAGGGGTGAGGAGGGTAATCGTAAGAAGTCGTCTTTGTGGCGGCAGCTGAAACATTAGATAAGAGCGTTCTGAGACGGAAAAAAGGACGCCGCTGCCGCCATGTTGGCAGTAACGGTATATAAGACTCTATCCCTTCATGTGACAAGTTCCACGTATGGAGGTATTGCCGTTTACACCCGTCTCGTCGAGAAAGAGACAGGTGGAAATCACTGGATCTTAAATGTTGGGGGCGAGGACTTTATCTATGAATCTGACACGTCCCAAGATACGAAGGATGGTTGGTAATTGGCAGAGAGCCAAGATGCAGACGCCCGAATCAGTCCCCGTTTCAGCCGTTTGATGATGGCATATTGATGTCGTACTAGTATATTTATACTACACCCTTGTTCCTCTCCTACAGCCCCTCAAAAGGCAGGATGATGTACCCTAGGTCTTCTGAGTTTGTCTCAATCTAGACACTCGATAAAACCATGTGATCGCTTCAGCCTGCCTAAAAAATACGTTGGGTCCCTACGACTGGTGCCGGCGGCAGTATCTCGAGGCTACAGCCTGAACTAACCGCCCCTACCCCTGATGCCATACCTCCACAACAAAGGAGTGTTGTGTATACTAGCAAGGAAATCTCGAGCAGATAGTATTATACGGCTCTTCTCGTGACAACGAGTGTTCATTACACCCCTATACCGAAGATTATGACGCCTGGACGGTATTCCGAAATCTGAGAGCGTGGAGGATAATATTAGACATATGATCCGAACCATCAGCTCTACAACTAAGAAGCAAAATTGGTGAACCTGCGAGAATCCCGTGATGACGGCTGCTCGTCCGGTAACTAGATAGATGAAGCAATAACCGAAACCTTAGGTACGAATTAGGAGGCTGTAGACGTTTTGTTGCCCCCTCCCCCCCTCCCCTAATACAATCTGGCGCGTATATCCATCGAGAACCGATACGTTAAGTGTAATATATATATTAGGAGAAGAGGAGACAAGGGGTGGTCTTGCTACCAGGTGTAGGAGTCTACACAAATGGGTATATTAAGATGGTAACATCGAACCGGCTAGGCCCTTCCCGAGGACTTCGTACGTCAACCCAATAAAAATGCGTATTGTACCAAGGCGTTGGTGAGAGCCTTTTATTATTCGACGATATTAAGAGCCCGACATGGGCCGCGATCCCACGATTGCGAAGGAATAGCTACAAACCTGCTTGACTCCATGATCAGTGCCAGGGAGAGGCCTCTCAAAGATCCCCGCTAAAAGTGCACCGCTCCCCCATCCATCCATACCTAACAAACAGACCATAGATTTGTCGCTAATCGTATGCTTACATGTGCCATCGCCCAATCTGCAGGTAGGGATTACAGTCGCATTGGACGCCTGGGTTCGACGAATAGGGCGACGAGTATGGCTGACGAGACGAGGAAGAGCCTGCGACAAGTGATAGTTCGCATTGAAATATCAATATAAAACTTGCGGTGAGAGAGATGTACGGCGTAATTTCCAAGTTCGCGGATATTGTGCTTCCCCAATTTACCCTTGGCACTACAAGGCATCCCCCATGATCCATGGGGAGTGATTAATACTTGTTGATTATTTGTTGCTGAGTTCCCCCTAGTCCCAGGCACCGGCAGTTTATATAGCTCACCTTCGTAGGCTCATTTCCATAGCCTTCTCTACACCACCAATATACCACCTCTCCCACCATATTAGTGCTGGCGATCATCACCTACGGCATTACTTCGCATTTTACTACGTATCGTCTCCTTAATACTGCCCATCTTAATTCATACAACTAGTTCAAGTTATCCGCCACCATTCAATGTCGAGAATCAACGAACAAGACGTGAACATTAGCTTGGCAGGTAGGAACTATGCCTTCGTTGGCCCTGAATGGAACTGTCAGTAAGTACTACTCACCACCTCTCCTAGTTCTCCCTACCATTTCATTTAACTAAGTATGGGTTGCCTAGCAATACACCAGGACCCTTCGAAGGTAGAAACAGATACATTGCTATTGGTACCAAGGGTTCTTGGTACCGCCACTACCATGTGCGCGGGAAGTGCTATACTGGCAAGTGCTCCGATACTCTTATAATAAGATTTACAATAACCAACATATCCTAGAGCGTTCGGGTAACCTACCAATGGAATATCCTTCTCTACACAGATGGTTTGAAGAAACGAAGGCATATGGTTGCCCAACCCAAGTTATGCTCGGGCCCAACGGAACCTTCTTCGTGAGAGTCGGGGCTCGATGGCATTATTGTCTTCCAGGACAGGTGACTCAAGGGGAGGATTTTAAAATGGTGCGGAGGTTATGGCTCGGCTTTGACAACACATATATCCTCGAGCGATTTGATTATAGCCTAAAATGGGGTCTTAGAGGCTACTACGGTCATCTCGGGGAGTATATCAATCAGGGTCTCCATGGTTGCAGGAAGATTAACGTGAATTTGCCATATCTCCATTATCACTTGTGGTCTCGACTGATCTAGGACACAGGATTTGGCGATGAATATCGAAAATCCGGCCTGCTATGCTGTGATCATGACCAACAACGCCTCAGCTCGTACCTCAGCAGGCGAATTTCCCGACTCAGAGTGGAAAAGTTACTTAACGAAAAACTTCGGAATCAGATGGGGAAAGGGGCATTAATTCGCAATCTTCCACGGATATGGTGGTAAAGATGGTCACATAGAGGTCGCTAAATAAATTTTAGTTTGACCGGCTATAATAAGAACGGGCTCCCCGCTAGGGCTGTTCCAAGGGGTAGTCTGATCAAGGTAGAATGATAGGATAGGCTATCTATTACGAGCTATGATGTCAATTCTAACGTTTTCTTTCTATTTTACTTGCTTCATATAACATAGCATGTTCTAGATCCCGTCAGAAAGGTTCTAATATAGCGAATCTTGAAAGATATAGAGCAAGTCTACCTAAAGACTTTTAATCTTAAAATTGCGAGTTAGTCCGAAAGCATCTTAAAGGGTTTCTGGAAGCGTGACGGAAGGGCTCTACCTACAGTGGCTATAGTAGACCTTCCGGGCGGTCGCCGTGTACGGCCACGACGTGACCATTCACCCTTACCATTAGGCCAAAAAGAACCAGAATAAGCAGGGTGCCTGCCCTGGCTACTAAACCACTCCATATGGCAGGGCACTCCCGTTAATGTACCCCGAGCGGAAGAGTGGTTAGTTGAATGCCACAGAGAATGCCATCTCCGGATGCCTGGCTCGATGTAAGCTTTTGCCGACCGCCCAAGCGATACGAGGGGAAAATGAAATCAGCATCCTCAGGAGGGTCGCTTTCGAGCCTTAGATTTACTGAAGTATCAAAATCTAATAGATAAAGAGATCGGAGTAGCGTAATTCGGGCCCTTGACACGCAGTACACGTAGTTCATAACATTAGTGAACTTCATATATCCTAAAGCACCGTAAGCCCACTCACTACAAACCTTATCGACTCAGTGTACTCTATCTAGGCAGCCGGGGACCCCGCACCAGAATGCGCACCCAAGACGAACGTCGACAGATCTCTGTTCTCGTACGCACCGGGCCCGATTTCACAACCCCGTTTCTATATGATATAGACTATATCAGATATTATTGCGTACGAGATCGACCCCGTTTCACCCAATCCTCCTCAGTGTAGCATCACGAAAGCAAGGCTCCAACTAGAGTGCGCACTTATCACTGCGTCCTGGCCCTCGCGCAGCGCCCCCTTTTGAGCTTGGAGACGCTAACATCGGCGTTTAAGGGCTCCCCTTAAACTCCATCGGTTTCTACTTCACCGAATATGGTTCCAATGAAGCGAGAACCGGTTCTTTACTACCGGAACCCGCGCGGAGCCCGCTCGTGCTACGAAAGCCAGGAGAAGATGAGGCACATGAAGATCTAAAGTTATCAGAACAGAGATTTCACTCAATATTTTGATGAATGGTAGCCGAGATGGCCAAGAAAGCTTATTACTATCAAGTAGTACCACCGTCGAAGTCGAACTGCCGTGCCGTATAGTCTAATTGGCAGTACCTAGCCAAACTCTACCATGGCAGTCCCACTTCCGTTGTGGGAGGTTTGACTGACAGGGAAACAACGTATTATTAAGACATGACAAGCCTCAAAATGTTAATACGTTTAACATCTTGCTTCCGCCGGAATACTCACAGTAAGTATAGGCAACTCAAGACCAAATTAACTGGGCCGGCTGACTTCGTCCCGGTCTACCTGAGCGTCCCGTCCAAAGCCTAGACATCCTCCGTTTTGTGATCCCTTTCCCGGACATCCTTTGAGTTCCTGCTATGCTTCCAGATGGGCACTAGGATCTACCACGAGGGTTGGATTATCTCCACAGTCGAGTTATATCGTTCTCTTACTCTTTTGGCTGCGTCACATCGGAGATATCGATAGTGTTATTAGGCTTGAGATATCTTCGGAGGTAGTCACCGAATGCTACGGCGAGGAGCTTATATTTAGCAGGCTTATACTGGAAATAGACTGCAGACATATGGTTCTCCTATTAAAGCTTATCGACAAGCAATTCAAAAATCATTAGTTTTATGACCAAAACACCAGAAGAGGGATGGTGTCTTCCCACTCCTATGCTCCCCGAAGAAGAGGTTCTGGATTGAAGTGGACCAGTGGCCCCTAAGGGGAAAAGGGGCCCTGTAACCCCACGCATGCGGAGATGGGCTAAATCCCTACACTTCAACATGGCGTTTCTGTGATCTTGGAAGGGGAAATGATTGATCAAGGCTTAATCCTGCCAAACATTGAAAAGACATTTCTTATTTTAATAAGATATAGGCTTAAGATATTGTGGTATTGTTGCTTCTACTACGAGGTTGTATGCATGCTGCCGTTTTCTCCTGTGTTCCCTTGTACACATAAGGAGAATTGCCTACTTATATATTATTTTTCCTATGTAACTTCAATCTCACAAATACAAATTCACTTCGGGATGTATGCCTGGGACGATATGGCTATATACCAAATCTACCGGGATCTCTAGAACGTAAGCTACAGCATGAGAAGAACAGCTCTCATATCGGATACAATATAAACAACTACCTAGAACTAGAGGCTATCCTCGCCCTATGCTACTCTTAACCGGTATATAAAGTAGGATTAGAAGGGAGGGATACAGATGATAAAGACGAGGACAAAGCAGCGGCAAAACTTACAGGTTATGCGGTAGGATGGGTCGGAAGCGGGAATACATCAGGATTTTCATCCCGTGAGCCGTGAATAGCAGGAATAAAAAAGGCTTCTCGGTCTCGAGAGTCGTACATATGGAAAGCGGCATATTATATGCCGATATAGGTAGTTTGCGTGACGAGGCTCTGCTGCACCAGTCATTTCTTGCTCAACACACGGCGACTAGAACACGGCATTTTTAAGCCAATCTATATTTTATACAGGCTGGTGGCGCTACTAAGTCAGGTGTGCGTAAAGTTAGAGATAGGACATATGAAACTATGCTGAGCAAAGATTTAAAGGAAAGGTCAGGATTTTGATAGAACGCATACTATCATAATCGTGGTATAAGGGTATAATGAAGTCTTCTTGTTGAGCAGAGATTTTACACCATCTATGCTGAGTTATTTTGTTACTAATATACAGAACATCTCTTCGTTCTAGAGATGTGGCATATAATACTCGTTGCTCACAAACGTGGACTAACTCGCTAGACGTACCTACTACACACACAACGGATGATGTAGTGGTGCCTCAGAATATAACTGCCCTGTCGCAAGATACTTAAACATCACTCAAGGTAGAATACGACTAAGCCGGACACTGGAAGATATGCATCTACAAGACGCGTAATGTGGGAACTGGGACGATGTAGTACGTTTGGGAATAAGGCTATGCCCAACTTGTATTATGTATTATCACCTGCGACGGCAACTTGACAAGAGTGAATATGTACAGTGGAATTAAGACACGAAGAATCTCAACATGTAAAGATTTTTAATGCGCTCCCCGTCAACACCGACAAGCCGCCCCGGCCTCCCCTTAACAACTCCTCTAAACATCATCATCATATTCATCTCTTTACGAGTAGATGGTGGCGTTGGGGTTCTTGGCGACCTCCTGCTCGATGCCCTCGTGGATGAGGTCGAAGAAGGTGTAGCCGCTGGGGTCGTAGCCGGGGACGTAGGCCTCGCCGAAGTCCTGGAGGAAGGTGTTGTAGGTGCCGACGGGCTTGGCGCCGGCGAGGTAGGTGAAGGTGATGTTGCTGCCGCGGAACAGGTAGTCGTTGGGGTAGGCGGCGAGCACGCTGTTGTAGGCGGCCTCGGGGATCAGAGGGTTGCGGGGACCCGGGAACTCGAAGCCCACGCTGTTGACGATCCACTGCGCCTCCACGTTCTTGTACTTGATGATGCTCTGCTCCGTCTGCAGCGCGATGCCGTCGTAGAGCTTCTCCAGCCGGGAGGCGCTCCACTTCTTCGACGAGCACTTGTCGTTCTTGATCTGGTCCTTGACGAAGTTCACGGCGGCCACACCGCTGTCGACTTCGAAACGGTCCTCCCTTTTCGGTCATAGTTAGCACTGTGTGTTAATGTGGGGGGATATATGGGATAAGGAGACTCACTGGGTGACGTAAGGAGAGTTAGGGCGCATGTCCCAGCCGAGATCGTGCAGAAGACTGCCGACGGCGTGGAACTCGAGGTCGATGGTGGCCTTCAACGTCTCGTTGGCGTTGATAGCGGCGGCACCGAAGAGCCATGTGCGGTGCAAGTGCTTGTACAGGTATGGCTGGAGCTCGTTGAACACTTCGATGAGCTGACGGGCTTCACGCACGAGCGGGGTGTCGACGACCTCGACACCGGCGATGGTGGTGGTCGGGTACTTGCCAGGCTTAGCGGCGGCTGCGCCAGCGAGGGCGAGCACGGGGAGGACACCAGAGAACTTCATTTTGACGGAGAGACAGAAAACTGCACTAGCGAGCGACTGGAGGGATGGGAGAGGGGAAGTTGAGGCGAGGAGAGGTGAGGTAGTGAGAGCAAGAGGGACTGATAATCTCGATAGGATCTAGGCCTTTTTATCTACTGAGATCTTCGGCCGTCCTGCGATCGTCACGCCGTAACGCCGCATTGCTGACCCACGCCCTCGGAAATGAGCGTTGGGGGTGGGTGGCAAGGCTGCCCATGCACGTTGTGCACGTTGTTGCAGCGCGTGGAAAGCAAGGCTTAGTACACATCCTCAGCTCCTGTGCATACGTAATTAACCAGCCCGAGGCATTTGTCACCTCCGCCTTGCCCATGATTACAGATGATCTGAGCGGATTTGGACTAGGTATTACTGTTGTGGGGACTACTAATCGTTGAATCTGCTTCTTAGCATCCTCTCTTCCCCGTTCTCTCTCACCCCCGTCATAAATACACTATACTATACTATACTTAATCTTGGAATCGAATCGATACCGCACTCACACACTAGTATACTAGTGTAAGCTATTAGTGCTAGTAGTATCACGTAATCATGGGCACTTTGGAGGAGGATCAGCCAAGCGGACGCCGCAACCGGCGGCGTCGATAAGCGGGAGGATTTCTCTGCGGGTGGAAGGCGTAGCACCGGTACTGTATATGAGAGGCGTTCTGACAACTATCTCGTATAGGTTAGGAGTATAGAAAATGCTTAATAACTAGCAATCCAGGCTCATTCAATGTCGATATATGGATGGTCCTGAGAGTAACGGCCGTGTCGACGACCTGCGGTACGAACCGAGCGCCTGTTACCGTCCGCCACTCGCAGCTAGTAATCGTTACTCATACTAATTGTTACTTGCAGCCCATAATTGTCATGGTCGCAATTCCTGAGTGTACTATCGTCATGGCTGTATATGCTGTGATTGGCTCACTGCACAATGCAGGCGGTGGACTTGTTACCTGGCCCATGCAGCGCCCATGCAATGCCCATGCGATTTTTGCCCTCGCTAGTTGTAACTGCAGATAGACTTTTGTCAGCGTCGTCTCTAGGGTCGGCCCCTATCCCCCAGCTAGGTACACTAGTGACCGTCTTGCCGATCACTTATCTACGTGTAATCCTCTACTAGTACATATGGTATACACGTCTCCTGCTACTACTACTAGTCTGTAGTATAGTATAGCATAGTACACTACTAGACTATATAGCCTTGACTATACGTAGCACTGGAACACTACTGGTACGTTTATATTGTGGGTGCTAGTAGTGTTGATATTTTGGGAGCAGGCTAACATTTGATCGACGGTTTACGGCCGCGTGTTTGTATACTGTACGATACCACCCGACGAGAGACGGAGCTTGGCGTTGCGTTAGAAGTTACCGATAGCAATTTACTGCCCATCTGTGGCACAAGACTAGGAACTTTGAGTGCGACCTGAGAGAAAGTGCCTCACCCGAAAGATTACGTTAGAGTGAGAGTCTTAGATTCCGTCTTGGGCTCTGGCTCTTGGGTGAACTTACTATTCGCCAGCTCGAGATGACTAACGATCTTCCGTCAGAGCACGTATTTGGAAAGGGGTATCATATCATGCGTTCGTTGGCCTGTACTTATCTAATACGGGATGTCGGGTGGTATTCGATGACAGGATGCTCGAGCTGGTCGAGACTCGAATGCATGGTCCCTTCCAACGCCACGCTGTGAGCGGCAGCCTCGGCTGGAGGGTGTGGGGTATGCGCTCATGCGCTCATGCGCTCAGAAAGTTCATGATATAAACGGGGACGAGCTGTCAGTGCTGCCAACGCCAAGGCTGTCGCCAAGGCACAGCTAGCCGGGATGCTCCCCTTTTATTTCGTCCAGGAGGGCGGCTGGAGCCGAGCCGAGTGCTGCCTCCGACGTTGTGCAAAAAGCTTGACAAAACCTTACAAAAGCTTGAGTGGATTAGTGCTGAGCTTAAGATTGTTGGCGGCGGGGAAACATCGTATATCTCTAGTGTACGCTACCTAACGCTCCTATACTATATACTACTATATATACACTCTACAGTAGATAGACCACACTAGAATAGAGAAAGTAAGGAGGGATGGAAATAGAATGAGCCTCGGAAGTTTAATTGTGAACGAGCTAAAAGATACCCGCTCTTCTTGTACTGTATGTACATACTTACTTGTAGTAGAGATAGGAAGGGAAAAAAAAAACGAAGAACAAGGGGGGGGAGAAACCGGGCGATACGATACGGTGGGCATAGCAGTACTTAGTAAGTGGCCTACAGTAGTGCAGGTACCTAAACCTACCGTAATACACTCTACAGTACTAGTACTAAGTACACTAGACGCCACTAGAATATAGGTACCTATGTAGTGTGTGCACTCACTTTCGGCGCCATATCGGCTCACCTCTCCGCGCATTGACCTTCCTAAAGGAGCTTACCGGCTACCCACGGTCAGTTTCGCCATCGGCGTGTCACGTCTTCTAGAAGAAAGAAGGGTATTATGTGGATTTTGTAGAGTAAGTATATACATATACTAGGTAGTAGCAGAGGTCGCCGACTTATTAGTACACCACTTCTGTGCTCTGTCGCGTACCAATAAGTGTTTTATCACACGAATATTTTATTCTGCCCCCGTGAGTATCTACACATACAGTATCTATCTATCTGACAGTCAGCATCGCCGGCATCGATAAAAAAAAAACCTTGTTGTTCATGACTTGGAAGGAGTCTGAGGTGAGAATCTTCTCTCGGCAATTGACCTGGCCAAGATTCCTCTAGGAATGCCTTGCTACCCTACCCTACTACCCTACTACCCTCCTACCTACGGAGTACTACCCACGTTAAATGCCTGCGGCTTGGCGTGAGTGTGTGATTGAGGCCCGGTATACTAGTAGGTGAATCGCACAACCCGACTCATTCGGGCTTGCAACGCTGTTGAAGTATTTATTTGGTATTCATGTGAAATGTAAAAGTACTGTAATATGAAAAAAAAAAAAAAAAACCTTTATGAGTCTAATCCAATAAGCCACCGTAGGTCAAGCATATCCTTTTCACCAACCTCCGGAGGCCTGCCCCCTTCCCCATCCACAAAACAAGCCTAATACGTCTCCGCATAATCCGTCTTGATAGAGTGACTTACGCCCACCGTGTCCGTCTTGTTCACCGGGTCCGGGATCAGGTCGTAACCCCACCACTTCTTGACGCGCTCCCTGAAGATCTCGTAGCCCGCGCCGATGCGGAGGATGCGCATGTTCTCCACGTCGAGGATCGTGCCCGACCGCTGGTACCGGTGGTAGCGCTGTAGCCCGTAGTCCACCACGAGGTCCGCCGCCGCGAACACCTTGGGCTCGATGTCCTCGACGCGCAGCTTCTGCCCCGTGCCCGTGATGTTGGCGCTGCTGCCCACCATCAGCTGGTCCGCCTCGTCGTTGAGGTGCCCCAGCTCCCGCAGGAACGGGCTCTCGCCGATGTTCATGCCGAGCGTCTCCCCCTTGGTCACCCGGAACCGGTTCTCGGGCGTCAGGTGCGCCAGCATCGGGTGGTCCTTCTTGAGCGGCGCCACCGTGTTGAGCGACTGGTCCATGTCCACCGTGAGGACGCGGATCATCTCCATCTTCTCGGGCGGCAGCGTGCAGAGGTTCTCGAAGGCCCGGAAGCTCCCGATGACGCCGAGCGTGTGGCCGTACACCCGCTCTTTGGCGTTGAACGCCCGCTCGATGCCCTCGTTGCTGGCCGACATGATGCCGTAGCCGAAGTCGGTGGGCACGATGATCACACCGCCCGCCTGCAGACACTCGAACGCTTCACGAGCGTCGCGCTTGTAGTCTGGCAGGACCCCAGGGGCCGGGATTACGCGGGGTGCCATAGTGACGATAGTTTTATTTTTTTTATTTTTTCTTTCTTGAGTCAAGGCGATGTGGGCTGAGGGTTAGGCGAGGTGAGCTGATGTCTGGACCACTCCTTTTGCCGCTCTGCCACGGCGGAAAATGCTCACTTAAAAGCGCGGTACGCCGTTCGGGCACGGGTTCACGCCCGACGACGCGCTACGCCACTATTTGGCATATCGGAAAACGTTACAGATGCTGGATCGAAGTAGTTCGTTTCTATTTGCAATCGGAACGCCTACGCTGATTTCCAAATTCTCTGCTGTATATCTACGACTTACTATAGTAGCCAAGATGAACATCCCTTGCTTCTCTTCAGGTTTGCCGGTTGGACGGATCCGTGGGCTTATTCAATACGGATACTGATACGACAATAGCGACTCTACCGGCAGCTTCACTTCTCCTCTCGGCTGTCAGATGGCACCGGGTGACGTTCCACCTGCGACCTTTCCTAAACCATCATTCGCACATTATGTACGTACATAGTAGTAGTGTAGTGTATTGTGTAGTGTATAATCGTCTACGCTATGGCATCCTCCCCCGACGCCTTGATTAGGTCAAGTTATTTACGGGATTTGGTTGTGTATGTACCTGCTACTTGCTAAGATGACTCGGCACTAAGCCCGCTCCGGTGTCACTGCATTCGCCATGACAAGAGGATGATGTGATATTGATCAGATAGTAGATAGGCACTCAGACTGTGAAATACGATAATTTTTTATACACTGCTCACAAGTCCTGCACAAGGTGGCAATTGTTAGCTTGGCGTATTTATAGGGTAATTTAGTGTACATTAGTGTATACCTACTTAAACTCTAACATTTTGGTTATTGGTCGCTGGTCTTGCTCCTGTACGCTATCATTGCTATACGACGACAGCAGCTTGACTGATCGACCGTACGTTGTCGCATTCGTCGTAGCGAATAATATCGGATAGGTGTGGGAGAGGCTGGAGCCCCACGCTGACAATTACATCCTGGAAAGCTATTATGTACATGGTACTAGTACACGTTCTCGCAGCTCGGGTGCCGACACCGAGGACGGATTACGTTCCGTGTGCCGACCAGCGACGAGGAACTGCTGCCTCCTTCCCGCACTGCCAAGTGCTGCTGTAGGCCCTGGGCTGCCTACTAAGTATACTTATGTTATCTATACTCGATACTTACTAGTATTGTACCTAGTGTTAGAGCAGGTAGGCAGTGCAGGGGATCCAAGTAGTAGCGTGAATGGCTTTGATGGGACCAAGACGGCAACCAAGATGCCAAGATCTAAAACTACCCAGGGTCGACAACGGAACCTAGACTAGCGTCATGTACCTACAGTAGTGTGCCAGGGAATTCCAGATGCGGTTGTGGAATCTCAAATTAAATATCAAATATGAACCAAGTTGTGAGGCAGTTCAGCAGGCGTCTATCTATAGACATCAGAGTAAGTAGGTGTCGTTGCAATGCAGACGACAGAGGGGATGCAGTGTAGCCTCGCAAATGACCAACAGAGCTCTTCGCTTTTAGGTCTGCCGCTCGCCCATGTCACTTTACGTCTTGGCCTTGTCTCCCTTACATGGCCTTCCCGTCTCTGGCGCCATAATACCTAGACTTAGTGCAAACCGACGGGAATAAGGAAAAATCTTTTGTGCCACCCAAGTGCCCAACCTTACGACGCAACTTACGACCACACCTCATCCGAGCTGAACTGAGCTGAGCCGAGCTGCGCTGCGTTGATGACCAGCGCGTTTTGACCATGGCCGATACCGCTACGCCGCCGGACGCGGCCTCGTTGACGGACGTGGAAGCCGTGGAGACGCCGCCGGCGACGGCGATCCAGACGGAGGAGAAGAAGAAAGAGGAGGAGGATGCCAACTTGGTCACCTGGGACGGCCCCGACGACCCGGAGAATCCCCAGAACTATTCTCGACCCCGCAAGTTTTTCATCACCGGCATCTGGATCTACGGCAACCTGTGCGCCACCCTCGCCAGCAGTATCTGGAGTAGTGGCGCCACCCAGCTCAAGGCTCAGTTCCATCAGAGCACCATCGTCGTGACGCTGGGTATCAGCTTCTTCCTGCTCGTGAGCACCTCTCCCCTCCCCCTATCCGTCTCACTCGCCCGGTCCGGGGTGAAGTGAGGGATCCATGCAAGCAAGTTATCAACGTATTCTCGCTAGGGTTTCTCGATCGGGCCTCCTCTATGGGGTCCCACGTCAGAGCGGTTCGGCCGCAAGTGGCCGATGACGATAGGCATGCTCCTCTTCACCATCTTCACCATCCCGATTGCCGTCGGCCAGAACATCGAGACGCTCCTGGTCTCGCGGTTCCTGCAGGGCGCCTTCGGCTCCGCCCCGCTGTCGCTAGCCGCCGGTGGCGTCGTCGACATCTGGAGCCCGGCGCAGCGGGGCATCGCCATCGCCGCCTGCATCGGCACCATCTTCGGCTCGCCCGTGCTGGCCCCCATCATCGGGAATTTCGTCGCCGAGTCGTACCTCGGGTGGAGATGGCTGCACTGGCTCAGCGCCATCCAGGGCGCTAGTGCCGTCTTGCTGGTTTTCTTCGCGCTTCCCGAGACGCTGGCGTCCAAGATCCTGCAGGCGCGCGCCGCTAAGCTGCGGAAGAGCGGCGAGAAGCCGGAAGCGAGGACCGTCTTCGACAACAAGAAACACATGGGTTTCGTAGACGTTGCGCGTATTTATTTCATGCGGCCTTTCGCACTTCTGGCCACGGAGCCCATCCTCGTCCTCATCACCATCTACCAGTCCTTTATATACGGCATTCTCTACCTTGTCTTCGTGTCCTACCCGATCGAATATGTTGAGATTCGCCACTGGTCATTAGGACTGAGCGCGTTGCCCTTCCTCGGCTTGTCGGTAGGGGTCCTCCTCGGTGCCGCTGGGGTTATTTGGCACACCAAGACCAAATTCGCGGCCACGATCCGGGCGAATGGAGGCAAAGTCATTCCGGAACAGCGACTACCCACTATGATTATCGGAGGTTTAATCGTGCCCGTCGGATTGTTCATTTTTGCTTGGACCTCGAACCCATCGATCCCGTGGCCGGGCCAGGTCATAGGCAGCATCCCTACAGGCGCTGGTATGTATATGATTTTCGTGCAGTGCTTCAACTATCTCGTCGATGTTTACGCGCCCATCGCAAACAGCGCCCTCGGCGGGAACATGTTGATACGGAGCTCTTTCGCCGCTGCTTTCCCCCTTTTCGGGCCCTACTTGTACCATAACCTCGGCGTGGCCTGGGCAACGAGCACTCTAGGCTTCATCAGCATTGCCTTGATACCCATTCCCATATTCTTCTACATATACGGCGCCCGCGTCCGCTCGTGGTCCAAGAATAGCGTCTCCACACACTAGAGCGGCCATTCCCAATGGGCTGAGGACGGATTGATTATAATTATATTTTGATTATTGAGTTTGAGAGCGAAATCGGCGGCCCGTCATTTAGATATATATATTCCTACACTATGCGTAGAAGTCTTTTTAGAGATACGGTACAGTTAGGCAACGAGGCGAGGCTACAGCGGCTACCTAGGTATGACCGAGTCTAGCGGCGAAAGCACTCTGCTGCTGTTTTCCGGGTTCTTGGGACCAACGAACTGGCATAGTATTTTAGAAGTGTTCTTCGGGCGAACACCATGCATCGTGTGGAGTTAGCGGGATATTGGGAAATCGGATCATTTGTCTTTGCCGTACTGCGTGCGTGTGTATTTCCACCTACGTATCTACTTACTCTCTACCTACAATATCCAACGCTTAGTCAGGCATAGGTGGCACACCATGGAGACATCTAAATTAAAGGGGTTATCGAACCAGCCAACTATAGTGATATGTACCTACCTGCCTAAATCAATAAGATAGTATATTAACCAACCTTACCATGCCTCTAATTCATCACAAGGACTCCAGGGTAAATCGAGTGGATCAATCAGGACTGCACTAGGAAAATCGCCCAATCTCGATAGTAACAACTCAGCAGCATTGATCCTCTATATAAGCAATGTCTAGTCTAACATACGCATGCTCAGGTTTATCGTGTCTATCCCCGTTCGCCAGCCTCTATCTATTATATGCTACCTCCCTCACCTCTGCTCAGTCCCATCTATTCCCCTGCGCGAAAGCCCCTTGCCAGAAGTCCAGGTTAAAGTTACTCCAGTTGACGTTCCCCGCCAGCTCCATCTGGGACTGCGAGGCGGAGAACGCAGGCGGGTAAACGGGGGACGAGGGCGCCGAGATCAACTCCATGCGCTCCATGTCCGGCGCGAAAAAGCCGAAGCCCGTCATCTCGGCGGGCCGTCTCAAGTCTTTCTCGTCGTGGAGTGAGAGCCTGAGCCGCGAGAAGTCGTGGCTACCTCTGCTCAACGAGCCGCTCGCGTCGAACATGTCGGGCGTGGCGTTCCGCGACGACGCTTCGGCTGTCCGCCGCCGGGCATCCTGGCTTGTCTGTGATAGGCCCCCCTGCGTCTGCGGCGTGAGCGACGATCTCATAGCGGCCTCCGCCAACGCCTCCAAGGTGCCCAAAGCCCACGCTAGACCCTCGCTAAGGCGAGCGTAGAAGATATGCGTGAGGTTGTCGTATTGCAGCATCTCAAGCTGGTCGCGTATGCCCCGGAGCAAAGCAACGTCGGCGGCGGCCGTCGCTTCGAATTCGGCGTCCGTGGGATAGTTGGCGAGGTGGAAGGCGACGAGCTCGACGAACGCGACCATCGGGTACCTCCGGAACATCCGCGCCAGCAGCGCGAACCGTGCCGTGGTCAGGGGCGGCTTGCACACGTCGAGGATGAGCCCGAGACTCGACCGCGCGAGCTCGCGCATCTTGCTCATGCTCTGCTCGCTGTCCTGGTCGCACCTGAGCACGAGGATTTGCGACACCTGGTACCCGTACAGCAGCTCCACCCGCAACAGGTCGGAATCCGCCGCGTCGTTCGCCGGCGGCGGCGGCGACAGCAGTCTGGCGTGGGTCTGCGCGAACCTGTCGATGGAAGCGGTGACAAACCGCATCTGGAAGAGGCGTGTCTCCGTCGTGGCCCGGGCCGCCCGCGAGCTATACAGGTTCAGGTAGATCTCCTCCCAGATCGTCATCAGGTAGTCGAAGGCGTCGCTGATGGGGTGGTCGTCGTCCGCGTGGTCGCGGTTGGGGCCGATGTGCTGGTCCGAATCGAACAGGTGGAGATCGCACGGCTGCCCTGTCATGAAAACGCGTACCTTGTCCATGGCGTAGAGAATGCGGTACAGTCGGCCCCTTACTTTAGCCATGTCGGCTCCTTCGCTCTCGTGGCGGTCTTTCGATCGGTGTATGCCCATCACACGGCCAAGTTGACAGGCCGCCTGGCACACCCTCTCAGCCGTGGCATTGCTGTAGAATTCTTGGGCAACCAAAGTCTTCAGAACAGAATTAGTAAAAAGGTCGTAATCTAGTGGGGGGTAGTTGAATGAGGGGTTGTCAAATACATACCAGGGTCATCAGTGCCTGGAGGCTGACAATGTTGGGGGCTTTGAAAGCATCCAGATTCCCGATAGCCCGATCACAGTTCCTCAGGAAAGAAGGTAGGATATCGTCGTTTGGTACGCGGGAGGTGGAACGGGAGGCGCGGCCGGTTTTGATTTCGAGACTGAGTTCTAAAAGAATGACGTTGTTAATAATAAGGGCGCGGGCTCGGCTATCCCGAACCTGTTTATCACTGTAATGTGCATCTACGGCGCGACGCAGATCATCATCGTCGAAGATGGGTGTCCGTGCGTTGATGTTGCGAAGATAGCCGTCGACGAAGAGGTTGGCCATTAAGCGGGGAGGGGTAGTGAGGGGGCTCATATCTCTGCTTATGGCAAATTCCTGATGCGGTAAGATGAAGGGGAAATCATCTAGTTTCCGCCGCAGCGCGGCTCTCGTAGCTGGGTCCTGAAGCTTTCGAGCGACTTTCCCCCCTTGACTCTCATGATCATCGCCTGGTTGATCGGAGCCGGCGAGGAGACCTTCCGCTTGGCGGAGCAGAGACTTGATCAAGACGAGGGGCGCTGGGTAGCTATACAGACGCTCGCCACCATGATCTAGCTCAATAGTTTCACTCAAGGGCTTATTGACGCCCTGAGAGTCTTGTGAAGCGCGACGGTCATCCTGAATATTAGGATGCTGAAAAAAGTCCAGGAGTCCGGATGCGGAAAAAGGTAGGGCATCATGACTTGTGTGACTAGAATGGGGAGGAGAGTGTGAATGTATGGCGTGTGGACAGGGTCGTGCGGTGATCTGTCGGGTGATCTCAGTGAGTACACCCAAAGTGTGGCCGACGTCGTTGAGCTGCTTTAATACGTCAGAGAAGTCATCGCGCCTAAGGAATCAGTTTGACGAAGACTACCCCAAGCCAGAGGATGACTTACAACTGCTTCACATGGTTGACACGCTTTAGTGTATTGGTTGAGTTGCACTCGATGCCGCCTTTCCGGCAGTTTGAACACTCGGGCTGAAGGCGATCGCACCGTACTTTGCGGAGTCGGCACTGGTTGCAAGCAGCGGGAGGAGGGTCACTCTGCTCTTCTCTGTCATTGGTGAGCCGCGGCCGCTTCTGCCTGGCATCTGTGCGAGTAGCGGAAGCAGAGTCGCTATCCGGCTCTGGGCGTGATGCCTGGGCATCAGCCCCCAAGGAATTCTGTCTGGAGCCAAACATCTGGACTAGTTTGGTGAAGTTGGATGAGGGTGAGGAAGGCCAGGATCTCCCGCTTGGCGTAGGCTCAGCACCCAAGCTAATAAGACTATTTGCAAGTACCCACGATTCAGAACTCGAATGGTCACGGAGTACGGAGTATTCGACTTGGCGGCATTGTTATATTGATTAGGAGAACAGATATAAGCACCTGATTATTAGTCATGAGATACCCGGCAGACGGGAAATGCTCATTTAATAAGCATAGCTATCTCAAGCTATCTGACTGTATTGATAAACCCTCGTAGCATATAATCATAATGTGTTTTCGCCAAACCCGACCCCTGCTATGTATGTAAGCCGTGATCTATGGACTACATAGTGGCCGCATGTATGCGAGCAAGGAGGCATTATGAGTTGTTTTAGATAAGGCAACAGCTGCAACGACTGCCTTAAAATTCGTGAGATCCCAGGGTATATACGGCTTGGGCTCGGAGGATCACGCTCCTTATTTTCCCTTATTTTCCGTTATTATTCCTGACTTTTGTTATATACTCAGATACGATTTCTCACCGGGTCGCTGACCTGACTTCAGCTAACCGGCGTTCACTGCTCACAATAATACCCGGTTCCCGCCATTTGGTATACGAAGTTCTCTTCTTTTTTTTTTTTTTCTGTACTCCGTAAGCAAAGCGCCGCCAAGCAACGAGTCACGATAATAGGGTGAAGTTGCGAGGAAGGGTTGGTCCGGGGAGCTACAGTAATAACGAAAGCAGGGCACTGTTTGCGAGAGCCGTTACGGGCGGGAAAACACACCATTGGTCTATGCGTGGCAGTACCCCTGACCCATTGGAACCCTGCGAAGACCTAGGCAGAGCCCAGGCAGAACCCAGGGTGGGCATACTACGTAGACATATCCCGAGCCCGTAGTCCCAGTCGGCTTATTTACCGGGGCAAAGAGGATCATTTTCAATCTGATGTGCATCAGACCACACGCGACAATGCGAAAGCGCACGGCCATCTCACGCGGCCTCAAACGCATACGGACAGAAGAGGCCTAACCTAGGAGCCCGCAGGCGCGCTTCTCCAGATACCGAAGGTGTTTCTAACGCTACCCACCATGTGCGTCGTGCCACGGACGCACACAGCCGACGTGGTGCATGAGCCATCGGACCGCACGTGGCGAGAGGACGGCCGGCCGCGCGCGGACGAACAAAACGAGCTCGGGCCGCCTCGGCAACGGACAACACATTGGGCGCATTAGGCTATTGATTGACTGACTGACTGACTGAGTTACCCTATCTATATACGGGTGGATCTAAGCATGAAGCAAGTGAGATAACTCCAAAATCAACGATTGGACCACCCCGACGCATCTTTCGTTTACTCATTATATGGACTATGGCGTGATGATATCTAACCTAACCTAACCCGACCTAAGTAACTGTAAAATCAAATCCGCAGCGTGGGGTCGAGGAAGAAAGCCTCGGCCTCCTTCCCGGCCTCCTTCCACGCTGATTGGTCCTTGGCCTTGAAGACCGAGTTGCTCAGCATGGCGCGCTGATACGCCCTGTCAGCCAGCCGCCCCCTGTGCTCGACGCGGCGGCGGTATGTTTCAAATGCAGGGCCCGTCAGCGCGGCGAACAGGACGCGTGGGGCCGTGCCGACCACGATGGCGCCCTTTTGCCCGAACCCGAACGACGTCAGCATGAACGCTTTGATGCCAGGGACGGGGATCGGCTCCGACGGGTACAGCAGATGGGGGAAGGCCTGCAGCGCCCCGTCCACGTCGTCCGCGTTCCGGTTGCCCGGCACCACCCCGTGCTCGAGGATCTGCAGGCATCCGTTCAGCATCCACGCCCCCGCGGCCCCCTTGGGGTGCCCGGTGAGATACTTCTGGCACACCACGAGCAGCGGGTTGCCCTCCGTGCGGCCGAGGTGTGCCATCTGCTGGTTGATGACGGAACTCTCGTTCTTGTCGTTGGCCTTGGTCGAGGTGCCGTGGAAGGAGGCTACGCCGATGTCATCGATTGTCAGCCCCCAGACGGCCAGGGCCGCCCGCATGGGTGAGATGGAAGGATTGAGCTGGCGGAGATCTCCGTTCCACAGCCATCGGGCGTTTGCTTTCCGACAGGCCACTTCCGACTCGATTATCTCAGTATGAGACGCATCTGGGCCACTCGCATACTGTGACGCCCGCCACTCCTCGATCGTAGCGAGTTCCTGCTCTATCTTTGATCGCCGATACTGGAAGTCCAATAGTGGCGACTGTGAAGCCGCAGAAGCCTCCCGCGCCGCAGTCAGCACGCCCTTTCCTGGCGCCGGCACGGAGCGGCCCACGCCATCGCCCGCTAGTTGGGTATAGGCCACGACGCCGTAGATGGGGAGACCCATCTCCAGGGCCAGTTCGGCGCTCATCACGATCTGGACGCCGCAGCCGGCAGACTCCACAAAGCCGGCGCGAGAAGACGCCGTCGGCCGTGACATCTGGGACGGCAGGAAGCCCTTGGCAAGCTCCTGTTGCGACACCATGGTCGCCTTCATGTTGCTGAATTCTGTAGACAGCTCTTCCTGTAGATCATCCGTGCCGCCCACGAGAGCGACCTTGACGCCCCGCGACCGGATGCTGTCGCAGGCAATGTCGAGGGATTCCACGGCCGTTGCACACGTGCCCGTGGGAGTCTTCAGCGGCCCCGTGGCGCCGAAGAGAAGCATGTTGGTCCAAGCGGCCATCGAGTTTAAGAACGTCTCTTGTAGGATGTCGCCTTTTACGGGGTTGTCGCGGTAGCGGCGACGGTACACTAGGAAACTCAGTTAGCCAACGCATTTAAGGATGGTGAATCTAGAAGGCTTGTATGCACTTACTGTCGCGTGTGGATTTGAGGCTGCCGGCACCGGAGCCTATGTAAACACCCAGTTCCGAAACGTGGATGTGCTTGTAGAACTCGAAGGGGTCTTCGATGCCGGCGCTGAACATGGCCTCGCAGACGCAGCAAAGCACGTACAGCGTGACCGGGTCGACTTGCGCGATGATGTCCTCCGGGATTCCATACGTAGCGGCGTTCCAGCCTTTAGGGACCTGTCCGGCGACGGATTGGTGGCCGCTCGTCGACCTGGGAACGAGGAACGTAGCGCCACGCTTGACGATGACGGTCCAGTTCTCGGAATCCGACCCTTCCGGGAAGACGCTGACTTTGTCGCCGTGCCGAAGCTCAAAGGATCGCGCGAGCGACTCCGATGTGCTGAAGGCTGGGAGATCCTCGTCTAATACGACTTCCTCGAGGAGCTCTTTCTTCGCAGGGTCGTATTCATCGAAGCCCTCGGGCTCTATAAGCCGGATACCCGAATGGTTGAGGATGTGCTCTCCGTAGCGCGCTTCGAACTCGTCCTCTTGTACCGGCTTCCCAGATTCTACGTCCAGCCAGCCCGGCTCGCCGCTTGCTGCGCCGTCCTGGTGCTTGATCAGGCCCATCATCCAGGCCATCTCGGTCAGGCCGTTCTGGTCTAGCTTGCCGCGACTCTCCTTCTGCCACCGTGTACGCGCGGAGCCTAACGGGCCTAGCTCAGAGAAGCCGACGACGACTGGAGTGCGGCTTAAGTCCACCATACCGGCTAAACTGTGTAGGCCTGCAGTCATGTCTTCATGTGATGACAGCTTGGGAAATCCTTGTCTAATGTTGGAACGTTTCTTCTGTGCCCCTGATGGGGCCTCATCCGCGGTGGTAGCAGCCTTAGACCCCTGAAGAACTTCATCGTATTTTTTCCGTTCAGCGGTGATTGCTTGCCGTTCCCGTCGCTTATCTGTGATGCCCTTCCTTATGGCCGTGACTTCTTCTTTGAGATTCTGGAAGCCCATAAGTCCGCCACTCAGCTCAGCGTAGACCGGTTCCAAGTCCGACTCGGCGATAATAGAGGGGCAGAGCAAGGCCAGAAGATTGAAAGCCATCTCCCCGGCTGTGAACGTCATGACACCGAGTTTCTCGATACCTTCTGCGACGATATTGTTGGCATTCATCAGACCGGTTCCCCGCGTCCAGCCGATGACAGCACCGATGATAGAGAGGTAGCTCGACCAGCGCTCCGAGTGGTAACGGTTAAACAGAGTCTCAAGCCCAATCTTGGACTCCGAATAAAGGCCATCCCCGCCGAAATCGCCGTGGTTGGGTGACAGCGGCAGAAGCACCGTCGTCGGCCTTCCAGCGTAGTTCCGCTTTTCCTTCTGTCGCTTGATGCATCCGAACAACCGCAATACGTTGGTCAGCATGGCTCGGTGCGCGAGCTCAGATCGAGCATCGATCTCGTCGATCTCGCGGCCCGGCTCGGGGATCGCGGCGAAGGGTATCACGAAATCGAGATCAAGCCCCAATCCCTTGCCGCTGTCGTATATGTGCGCGACGAGGTCCTCGACGTCCTTCTTGCTGGCGGCGTTGAACGGGAGGAGAATAAGCTCGGAACCACGCGCGCCAACCTCTTTATAGGCCTGGGCCATGGCAGGCCCGGAAGAAGCGGGCGTGCGACTTGTCGTGACGATCACTCTGGCGCCGCCGGCCAGCAGACCGCGGACCACCTCCATGCCAATAGAGCCGACACCGGCGCCAGTGACCAGTGCCGTTTTGCCCGCGTAGCTGATTCCCGACGTGTTCCCTGCAAATATAGCATCGAGATACGTATTCGTGAGCTCGCGGTCGTACTGCCACGCTCCGCTGCCCTTTCGAAGACAGTGGACGAAGCTACTGCACGGCCCATCACGACGCGTTGAACTCACAACGTCGTAGTAGGTGGCCGGGCCAGGGGTTAAGTTCGAGGTTGCCGAACGGGGCTCTTCGCTGTATTTTATCCGGCCTTCCTCGTCGACGGATGTGTGTGGCGCCATGGCGGGCTCCGAGAAGCGGAAGACGGGTGATACGGCCCCTTCTGCGCTTGGCTTGGATTTGAGGAGGTCCTCTGCCATCTTTCTGGCCGGACCCGTCTTGGCGTGGTGCCGTAGCATGGTCTCCAGCTCCGACGTCCACCTGTTCGTCAGTGCTTGTAGTCGCTCCGTTGCGATGGATGTGTTGTCTTGCTGTAGGAGCCGGGCTACATCCTCGCGTACCCAGTTCCACCACGAGGAATATCGCCGCTCTTTCAAGGGGTCGAATATGCCCTCCATTCCCAAATAAAATTCTTCGCCAAGCTCGGCGTTGATTTTGTCTAGATGCTCCTGAAGTTCGCTGCTATTCTGAATCTCACCCGCTGCACTAGGCGTGAGATCTACACCGAGGTGCTGGGCGAGAACCTGTAGTTGTTTCCGCAAGACCGATTCCTGCTCGGTCTTGAGTTTTTGGAGGCTGGCATCGTCTACCATCACCGCCGTGCCCTGTGCGCCCTGCGCTCCTTGACCCGAGGACGGCGTCGGCAATGAAAGGCCAGAGTGCTTAGCGTATCGTGTGACCGCCAGGTCAAGGAATTCGTGCACCTGGGCGGTGTCCGATAGCCGAGACGATGGCTCTATGGTAACGCAGAAGCACTGAACCGCGATCTGGCAATTTGCTCCCAAGCCCCAACGCGTTTCTAGGTAGCTTGCCATTTCTTTTTGGCCGAAGCCACCGGGCATCTTGGCTGATAGCAGTCGCTCAACTAGCCGCTTCGATGACTTCCCCAGTTTCCCAGAGAAGCCAGAGGCGAGCTTTTCGCCGAGGCTTTCTAAAGATGTGCCCTCGCTGCCATCGGGCATATCGCCAAATTCAGCTCCGAGATCACCAAGAAGCTCATTTTGAAGTGTAGATTTGCCTGTAGCGAATGTTAGGTCTCACGGTTTTCTTTCGTGTATGTGTGTGTAGGAGGAGGGAGATTAAAAGAGCTCAGCGTAACTCACCCCCTGATAAAGATTGAATAGTCTCGCCGAGAGGCACTTCGTCGAATGCCCTCCTCAATTTCTGCGCTACTAGTGCTAAAACTACATCCGTAGGCGTGAGTGCCGTGTCAACGGTGGTCGCCGCAGTGGGCGGTGGAGCGGCGACAGCGACGGCGACGGGAGGTGCCGCTGGAACTGGAACAGGTGCCGCCGCGGGCGTAGCCTGAATTGGAGCAGAAGTAGGAGGTTCCGGCTTCGCTTGAGATGACGGCTCTTGTTCTTCATAATCATAGTATATTTTTCGCGCATCATCGAGGTTGGTGATGCTGAGGAATTCACGCTCAATAGATTGCGCTACATCTTTCGCACCAACGAGCCTCTTGGCAGATTTCTTAGCCATCGGCGCTAAGACGCCGGCGGGCCCTACCTCGATGACCCGTCGAACATCTCTATGTGAAGCCAGGAGCTGTTCTTGTGTATTTATCCTTTGGCACGTGTTAGTATCTGTACTCGTCGACGACGTCTGAGGAAGGGTGCGAGTTGAATTACCATTGTACAGGAAATGCAAATTGGTAACTACACGAAGCACAGGTCAGTTAATACGTTCTTCACAAAAGGCTGATGCAGCTCCGTCACAAAAGTAGGGAAACTGTGAATCTAACGTTAAAAGCTCTATCAACAGATTGTAGGCCATCTGTTGCTTTGAATCCCTCTTCTCCTCAGTGGCCGGGCGTGAACCGGCAGCGGCAGCGGCAGTGACAACCGTCATGGTGGGCAACTCGAATGTGCGCTCGGCACAAGCCTCAAGCTCGCGAAGGCAATAACTAACGAAGACAATGGGTATATATGATATAAATGAATGAGGGTATCTCAAGTAATCAGGGTGGTTGCGGAATGTTCACGGGGTTTGTTCACGGTGTTCTGGGCCGTAATATTCTTGAGGCGGTATCACATGGGACATATAGTAGCGTGATAGATAAGTTCAGGTCTTCAAGCCGAGATATACTACTCCTTCAACTAAGCGATCTGGACCTATAAACAAGCTTAATACGCGAATTCCGAGTACATAATCGACCTGCTATCGCAAAAGCCATCCAGAGTAAAACAGGCAGTAATCAACGATGTTGTCATGCTTGGACCCCTGCTCTCCGGATAAGCAGTGCCTCAAATCAAACGCAATAGCCCAAAAGAGAGGGCTTAGGCGTTTCTGAATGATTTGAAAAGGCGGATGCGCTGATGTCTCGGCGCTGGTCGGTGGGTTAGGGTGCGGTAGGGCCATTGCCGGTCGGGTTTCGGTGGCCGTCACCGAATTCGGCCACAAACCCACGATCGGGTGGTTTAGGGGCTTTGGGGCTTTTCCAGCCGACCAGGCGCAAAGGCCCTGACCTTGCGAAGAAGATGACACATGCAGTGACATTTTGTGGGTAGTGCCCGAGGCTCCTGATGTAAGATTTCAATTGATTGATGCCGTATAATAAAAAGAAATGGACGCGAGATGCCAGCCGAGGGCGAAAGGCCCTCTGCCCAATCCATTCACATCGTCACCATGGCTTCTGACACAGCTCCCAAAGCAAACGGCGCAAACGGCGCAAACGGCGTGGGTGCCGCGAAAAAGCCTGAGGGCGACGTCTTGCACATCATCGACAGTCGAACGAGACAGCACTACACCGTCGATGTGCACCACAATTCCATCAACGCCACTGACCTGAAGGCGATCAAGGCGCCCAAGGATGAGGAGCATCCAGAGTACCAAAACGAGCAGGGACTCCGCGTTTTCGATCCTGGCTACTCGAACACGCTAGTCAGCGAAAGCAAAATAACTTACATGTACGTCACCACTCTTTGCATACAGCTTCAACCCCCGGGGTCGCGCAAGTCTCTTTTCTTGGTCCTTTTATTTAATTTTAACAACGGAACTAGTGACGGCCTCGAAGGCACCATTCAATACAGAGGCTACTCAATCCATGACATAATAGGCAAGAAGAAGTTCGCAGATCTCTCCTACCTCCTCATCTGGGGAAGCTGGCCATCCGCAGAAGAGGCGCAAAAGTACCAACAGCGTCTGAACGACGTTCCCGTCATCGGCGAAAATGTCCTCAACGTGATTAGATCATTCCCGTAAGTCATGATGCATCCGTACGGCTCTTGCGATCAGAATGAGAAAATGGCTGATTGTGGCTTTCGCCCGACAGCAAGAATGGGTCCATCATAGGCATGATGATTGCCGGGCTCAGCGCCCTCCAGTCAGATGACATGGACGCCATCCCGGCCCACGCGGCCAAGAACCTCTACCTCGGCCAGCCCAAGAACGTAGACGAGCAGGTCATCCGCGTTCTGTCGAGCCTGTCGATGATCACGGCGGCGGCGTACTGCCACGCCTCGGGCAAGGCCTTCACGCCGCCCAGGAAGGACTTCTCCTACGTGCAGAACTTCATGCTCATGACGGGGCTCGTGGACGAGAGCACGGGCGAGCCGAACCCGCGCTACGTGGACGTGATCGAGCGGCTGTGGACGACGGTCGCCGACCACGAGATGACGTGCTCGACCGCGGCGCTGCTGCAGACGGCGTCGGCGCTGCCGGACGTCATCTCGTCGCTGATCTCGGCCATCTCGGCGACCTACGGCCCGCTGCACGGCGGCGCCATCGAGGTCGCGTACAAGAGCATCGAGGAGATCGGCAGCGTCGACGACGTGCCGGCCAAGATCGAGCGCGTCAAGGCCGGCAAGGAGCGCCTGTACGGCTACGGCCACCGCGTCTACCGCGTCACCGACCCCCGCTTCACCTACATCAGCGACATCCTGAACGAGCTGACGGACGAGGCCTCCAAGGACCCGCTCCTGCAGGTCGCGTTCGCGCTCGATCGCGCGGCCGCCCAGGACGAGTACTTCATCTCGAGAAAGCTGCGGCCCAACGCCGACCTGTTTGCCGCTTTTGCGTATAAGGCGCTGTAAGTCTAGCCCCCCGTACCTAAAGTAGAGAAGAAGAAAGGAAAAAAAAAATAATAATAATTGGTGCGCTAACATGTGACTGTGTACGATACAGCGGGTTCCCATCCAACTTCATTCTCCCGATTTCAGTCGTCTCAAGAACGCAGGGTTTCATGGCCCACTGGAAAGAAGCAATGGGTTCGTAACTTTCTGTTCCAATGATTTAATCTCAGATGTCTCTTTGTTTTAGCTCTATGAATTCCACTAACTCGTTTCCTACAGAGGGAAAACCCCGCATCTGGCGTCCAGGTCAGATATATACCGGCAACCTAGATCTAAAGGAGTAGTGTAAAGTGGCTAGAAGCTTGCGGTTGGGCGTGTTTGCCTAGCCGAATTGTATATAATGCTGCTATTTATTATGGCGGTTCCAATAGACCATTAGAAATGCAACCTATGCTTAGCTTGTACACATTGCCCACATGTTGTGATCTCTCTCACTCTCACACACACTCTTTCTCTTGACTTGGTTATTAGCCTTGGTAAGATATACAGCAAGACTGCAATCGGACCATCCGCTGAGTCTTTCATCGCAAAGCGTGCTTTTTAATCACATGTAGCATACATAGGGTCCATGCTCGCTCTATATACGGAGTGTGTTTGTCTTAGTTTGTGAGACGGCACAAGTCAGCTCATGTTACAATTGTTGAACAGGCCATATGAGTGCGCATTACCCAGATAGGCAACCTTGAAGCATGTTTACTTTACATATGATGATGTATGCTATGAATACAAGTGAGTTCAATAGCATGTGAGTGAGATTTGATGGCCTCGGGGTGAATATGATGGTGGTTGTTACCTACCTTTCATTGACATTGACAGCAGTATTAACAGAACGGGGGGGTGCTAATAGAGGTTAGGTAGGTAGACTTAGTTAACCTTGGTACCGAATAAGTCTAACTAATATTGGGTTAGGTGAAGCTTTGACGTTTCTACTAGTAATTCTGCATTGCCGCTAAGTAGGCGACTAGGTAACTGAGTAGCCCTACTAAGGTAGTAGTATACTATATTCTGCCCTATCTAAAGCTCCACGGCCCCATCTCCCGCGCCTACAGTAGAGAGCCCTACTACCAGCCCAGATAGGGCGCCCGGACAGAACCCGGGCAGTACTTCCCGGGTTCTGCCTGCGCGCTTATGTAATATCCACTATACTAGTATAGCTACATCAGGCAGGTGTGGTATTGTGGGTTATACTATAAACGATTTTATATATTACCTAGGTTCGTAGTCTAACTCAGAAAGTGCGGATCTTCTGTTGCAGGACTCGGGAGCCGACGGCCGAGCACGCCGTTGCCTCTTGCGTCGTGAGCGATTACTGTCCGCTATCTTCCGGTCTTCGGAATACATGACAAAAAAACGACTTGTTACATTAAATCAAATATGCGCCTCTATGAAATCAACCACGCCGTCTCGTCAGCAGTAGCAGCAGTAGTAGCAGTAGTAGCAGCAGCAGCAGCAGTAGTGCTACCTGAAACCCAAGCTGGCCGGGCCCGAAACGCTCGCGAGTCCGCCTGATGCGTGCGTGAGCAGTTAGAGTACGGTACGCAGGTAGGGCTTAGGAGCCTCGACCCCCTCCGCCGCTACTACTACATAGGACCGTAGGAAGTCAGCGACCTAGGTAGCTATACAGCCGTGTAGTGTATGTAATCTGTAAATCTACTTAGTATATGACGGCCGAATGCGAAATACCCATGAGACGTTGGAACTGAACTGTAATCATCAACATCAACCGTGCTCGTGTCTTATACCGCATAAATAGCGCCCAGAGATAATTGTGGCATCTGCCGCTCCGAGGCAGGCGACATCACCCCATCTCACCACCGCGTTTGCCTGCACCATTTCCACGGGTCCACGCCATCCATCACGTCCGCCCAGACTCCTGAGCAAAGATGGCAAAGCACACCTCGGACGAGGTGCTCGACGAGACCAACAACGAGGACAGCGGCGTGACCGCCACCCTGTGCAACTGGATCGTCGGGCTCGAGAAGAAAGACATCCCAGATGAAGTGCTCGAGCGCGCCAAGCACCTCATCCTCGACGGCATCGCCTGTGGCCTGGTCGGCGCCCACGTCCCCTGGTCCGAGCAAGCCGTCGACGCCGTGCTGAGCTACGAGCCCGAGGGCCAGTGTAATCTCATAGGCTACGAAGAGGTCCGTTCCCCTCCCCCGTTTGATTGAAAACCGCACACCCTTGGCTGACTCGCTGGTGTTTGTAGAAACTAGGCCCTCTTGCCGCGGCCACGCTAAATGGCGGCTTTATCCAGGCCACGGAGTTGGACGACTATCACAGCGTTGCGCCCCTGCACTCCGCCAGCGTAGTGCTGGGCTCCCTCTTCGCCGCCGCGCAGGTGAAGAACGTCAAGGTCCGCGGCTTCGCGGCCGATGGACAAGCTCCGGAAGCCCAGGAAGCCCAGGAGCCGGGCCGCACGGTCTCTGGAATCGATTTCCTGATCGCCGCCATCGCGGGGTTCGAGACCGGCCCTCGCTCGGGCATGGCGATTCACGGCACAGACCTCCTCGTCCGGGGATGGCACTCCGGCGTCGTGTTCGGCTGCCCTGCCGCGGCCGCCGCATCGTCTAAACTCCTCGGTCTGTCCGCCGTCAACACCGAGTCCGCCATCGGCATCGCCTGCACCCAAGCCTGCGGCCTCATGGCGGCGCAGTTTGAGGGTATGGTCAAGCGGATGCAGCACGGAATCGCCGCCCGCAACGGCCTCTTCGGTGCTCTTCTCGCCCGCAACGGCTACGTTGGCATCAAGAAGGTCTATGAGCGCAGATACGGTGGTTTCCTCAACATGTTCAGCCAAGGCACTACCAAGACGCCCCGGTATGATGTACGGGAAGTGGTCTCGGGGCTCGGCGACGTGTGGCATACTTCGCGTATCCGCTTCAAGCTGCACGCTTGCGTAGGTGGCTGCCACGGGCTGGTAGAAGCCGTGGAGAGCCTGCAGAAGGCGCACCCAGAGCGCTTTTCAGGCGCGGCCTTCGACAGCATCAAGAGCATCAAGGTCGGCCTGTCGGAGACCATCTTCCACCACGACGGCTGGGCGCCGCACGAGCGGCCGCTCTCGAGCACGGGCTCGCAGATGTGCGCCGCCTACATCAGCGCGACCCAGCTCGTCGACAGCCAGGTGCTGATCGCGCAGTTCGCCGACAGCCAGCTGAACCGCGACCAGGTCTGGGAGCTGGTCAACAAGACGACGTGCCACCACGACGCGCAGTTCGACAAGCCGAACCACCAGTGCGGCGCCCACGTCGTCGTCGAGTTCGCCGACGGCACCACGCTCGAGGAGACCGTGCAGATGCCCAAGGGCTTCGACCCGCCCATCACCAACGAGGAGATCCGCGGCAAGTACCGCAAGCTGGCCGCCTCGGTCATCGACCAGGAGCGCGTCGAGAAGATCGAGAAGCTGGTTTTGGCTATAGATCAGCTGGACGACGTGTCGGAGCTTCTCCAGGTGTTGGCGAAGACTACGAAGAGCGCGGTATGAAGTAGCGTAGATTGAAAACGATAGATGAATAGATGCCCCTTTGATGAATGACACTTGGACAGCCTAATGAACTGAACGTGGAACGACGTTAGATACACAGGAAATCGATAAGTTGCTGTTCGAAAGCTGCAGCGAATGAAGGCAACAAGGGTCATTTCAATGCGCGTCGCGTTTGCTAGGCACCTAGCTCTATAGAATATACAACGGCTCTATCAAAGTGAATAGCTACGCATTTGACCGTTCGCGGTGGAATTTACTTCTTTTTATTTTATTTTCCCGGTCCTCCATATAACGCCATCCTTTCCTTCCGCTTTACCATCACGGCCTCATTCTTGAGGCCGGCCCTTATAGGTGTGCTAATTCTATACATAGGTCCCTTATTGTGAGAAGTATCCAGATAGAGCGCCCCAAGCAATACCTTCCCTGCCTATCTAGGTCCTCAGTGTTGGCGTTATGGGCCCAGCCCATACTAGCCGACCGACCTTTCTACACCAACCTACCTAGGTTAGAGATCTTCATGTGCCAAGCAGGTAGGCCGGGAAAACGGGGCCGTCCTAGCCATCTAAACCTAGTCTAGCGCCGTTGATCGACAATGCCCCCTTCGTCAGGAAGGCCATGCGCTCTCACCCCTGAAACAGGTCGATGAATTTGCTCGCGGGCAGCGCGTCGAAGCCCGGCTGGTCCAGAGTCTCTATGATCTGAGCGACGCCGTCCTTGGGCAGCTTGAGCTCCAGGTTGCGGATGGCCTTTTTCCGCACCATCGGGAAGCTCTCTGCGTTGCGGGCCGGGTGGCCCAGAGGGAACTCGAGCCGCGTGGTGAAAGTGGTGCCGTCCTTGAGAAAAAACTCGATGGAGCAGCCGACGCTGCGGATCTCGGGGTTATGGTAATCCTTCGTAAACTGCACGTCCTCTTCCATGGTGATGATGGACCGCAACGCCTCCACGCGGGGGTCCTTCGCAAAGGGGCTGTCGTCCTGGTAGTCTTCAGTTTCCACCTCGACGCCGTTCTTCAGCAGCACCACCGCCATGATGTACCGCAGGCAGTGGTCTCGGTCCGCGGCGTTGTGCAGAGGGCCCTTCTTGTTGATGATGATCATGGCCGCTTCCTGCGTGCGCACGTGGATGCTCTTGATGTCCTGGATGGGGTCGAGCCCGCGCTCCTGCAGCTTCTTGCTGGCTTCCATCGTGGCCTCCACCGCCGTGAGGCCGTGGCCTTCGGCGGTAAGGACTTTGAAGATGGCGTTCTCTACCACCCAGGTGCCGAATGGCCGAGGGAGCTCAAACGCGTTTCCCTTATTTAGCACCTCGTAGAAACCCCATCGCGCCGCCGTCAACGGCGTTTTGATGCCGGGCTGGCCCGCGCGCGCTACAGTCGCCAGGTGCACTGCGCGCATGCACGCGTCGCCGGCCGACCATCCCTTGCGCGGCCCCGTGTTTGGTGATTGCCGGAATGTGCGTAGCGGGTGGCCATCTACCCAGGCGTGCGAGACGGCCGAGAGCGCTTGCTCCCGCGTGAGGCCCATCAACCAAGACACTACGGCCGTGGATCCAATTTTAACTAGGATCGTGTGGTCAAGCCCCACGCGATTAAATGCGTTCTTCACCTGGAAGCAGCCTTGGATCTCGTAGGCTTTTATGAGACCGACCAAAACCTGCTTCATCGTAATCACCTCGTCTTCTTTTCCTCTAGCAAGTGCGTCCCTTGTCAGCACATCGGCAATGACTAGGATAGCCCCAAGGTTGTCTATAACTACGAGTCAGTCATCGTGCGTTGTGTGGAAAGTTGTGTGAAAACAGCCTGGCATAGCAGTATCTAGCTTACCAGACGGGTGACCCCATTCCGCACCAGCAAAGGCATCGTTATGGTCAAGATAACGAATCATCGCGCCCATGTTGAAGGCAGCCTGGAGGACGTCCATCGAATATGGCGTCCCCGGCAACTTGAAGCCTCCGGCGACAGAGCCGGCGCCAGGGAGCAATGGTTTGACTAGAGATGCGCATTCGTTGCTCAGGGCCAGACTCTCGATGGCTACTCCAAGAGAGTCGATGAGGGCCATCTTGGCCCGAGCCAAAGCTGGCTCCGAAACAACCTCATAGTCGTAGGCGTAGTCGACTATACGAATGATCACATCATCGTATGGCCTCACCGAGTTGTCGTCTGGCTGTGGGATATGCATCTTGTGTCGCCTGCGCCAATACGTTCTGGCACCTTTAGATGAACAGGGGTCAGGAAACGCGCGCGACGAAAGCTTCCCAGCCACCATTATAATCTTCTCATGTCATAGTTTCTCCAGTTGGGCAGGCATCCATCGCGCCAGTCTTTCCGCGTGTCGGCCGCTTACTCAGATAGTGAGGGTCTGTTCGGTAGTCGGGGCCGGACCCGAACGTTGCTCGGGCGCAGCTCGGGCTAGCACCAAAAGGACCACATCTGGTCCACGTCCAAGCCCTCTCGGCCAAAACGCGACCGAGTGCTGGACTGCAGGGGTTAAATGAACCTGGAAACCGAATGTCTGACAGATTCGTCAGGCGGCGAACTGTCAGCTTCTTATCGTAGCACGTCGTCTTGCATGAGCGCTGGAGCTTGATTACGGTTTAGAAACACACCTTCGTAGCCGTGGTTGAATACGAAAAGGGCAGATCTGATAACCGTAGGCTATATGGTGACTGTCGCAGTCCTTAAATATAATCCTAGTGCCATTTTGAATACCTACGTCCGCCATGTATTAGTTACTTCAAGACAACTTTCTGCCCTTTTCCACCTGTAGCCCTTGTATGCGTTTTTCACAAGGACTAAACTTATTTCCACTTAATCCTTCATCCCCTTAGAGCACTTGTTCTTGAAGAACAAGCTCCTGGTCTTTCTCTTCATCTTGTGACGCTTCACACGTCGGCTGGGGCGCAAGATAAGCCCTACGCTTGCAAGATGAGTTCAGAGGGGAGCCCATCATCGTTTGATGAGATCAACCCGACACCAGATTACACCGAAACTCCTGGTAGATTAACAATCAGCTACCAAGATGTTGAGCAGGAGTTAGCCTTGGGGCTTTCAGACGCATATCTTCTTAATGAGCACCTAAGGCCCTTCATTGCGTCTTTGGCGCAGTCAGAGAGCCAAACCGACGGCAAGACGTCCATGTCGAGTGCTGCTCTGACATTCAGATTCCTCGAATACTTGCTAGGGCGCAATGTCCCGCCCGGAGCTCTAATACGCCTTTTTTACGCCGTTCACACCGATGTCATGCAGAAGAAAGATGTGCATAACTTCGTACGCGGCCTCCCCGACGGGACATCCACACAAAAATCCATCTTGCGGACATTCATGATGCTGCAGGCCAAATTGGCCTTCCCCCTTCTCTCCAGTCCCAGTGCCCTCCCCAAAATAGCGAAAGATCCGAAAACCTCCATTGTTCTGGCTTTCGGAGGACAAGGTGCAACGAATAACGCCTGCGTGGATGAGTTGGCGGAGCTCTATTCACTCTATCAGCCCCTGGTCGGATCGTTGGTGGCCTCTCTCAGTGCCGCCCTCAACTCGCTATCACGCCACGCTGATACGAATTCATTTTACCTAGGCCGCGAGATTGACGTCTTGGAGTGGCTTGCCGACCCATCAACACGGCCAGAAAAGGCCTTTATAGGGAGCGCCGCCATTAGTTTCCCGGTCATCGGGCTTACCGGGCTACTACATTACTGCATTATTTGCAAGCTGCTGGGGAAGACACCAGGCGAGATGTCGCAGCTCCTGTCAGGAACCACGGGCCATTCCCAAGGCATAGTCATTGCCGCCGCCGTCGCAAAGTCGCACTCCTGGGAGTCGTTCTTCGACGAGGCGAGATGGGCCGTCGAACTCCTCTTCTGGCTGGGATATGAAAGCCACGTAGCGGCGCCTGGCTCCCCCATCAGCCAAGCGATGATCAACGACAGCGTACAGAACGGATACGGGACTCCCTCATACATGCTGCTGGTGCGCGGCATCCGTCGAAGGCGCTTAGAAGACTTCATCGCCACCAACAACAAATACCTCCGAAAGCACGAACAGCTACACCTAGCTCTAATAAACAGCTCGAAAGATCACGTCGTTGCCGGCCCGCCGAAGAGTCTTCAAGGCCTGATCGCCAGCCTTCGTCAGATCTGCGCCGTAGATGGGGCCGACCAGAGTAGAATCCCCTACAGCAAGAGGAAGCCCGTGATCCTCTTCCAATACCTCCCTATCAGCTCCCCTTTCCACTCGCCATATTTACAAGCGGCGGCAGAACGCGTCAAGGATCAGATGGCGAAGTCGTGGCCTGAAACGGCAACGATAAGCAATCTACGCATCCCCGTCTTCCACACCAAGGACGGAGCAGATGTGCGAAAAGCATACAAGTCCGAGACTGATGTCACGGGATTACTCGTCGACGCCGTCACCACCCATGTCGTGGATTGGCCTCGGACCATGCGATTCGACGGTGATAAGAGCGCTTCGCATATCATAACCCTAGGATCGGGGCGCTTCAGCGATATGGTTTACAAGATGGTAGATGGTTACGGGATTCGCGTCATAGACGGCGTAAGACTAGACGGCGCGGACACTTCCACCATAGGAAACAAAGCAGAGATCTTCACGCAGACCGTTTCGGACTTGACCACGGCGACGACTTCGTGGCGCGAGAAGTTCCAGCCTCGCCTCGTGATGTACTCCGACGGCAACTATCACCTCGAAACTCGGCTGAGCCGTGTCTTGCGAGCCCCGCCCATCATCACTGCTGGCATGACGCCCACGACGGTCCCGTGGGACTTCGTGTCGGCCGTCATAAACGCCGGATATCACATTGAGCTGGCAGGTGGTGGTTATCATAATGCGACGGCCTTTGAAACTGCCATAGACAAAGTGGCGGCGAGCATACCGGCGGGCCGAGGGATTACTTGCAACTTAATTTACGTCGATCCGAAGGCGATAGGCTATCAGATCCCACTGATCCGCCAACTTATACGCCGGGGTGTTCCCATTGAAGGCCTCACGATCGGCGCAGGTGTTCCATCGCCCGACGTGGCCGCGGAGTACATTGAAACCCTAGGAATCAAGCACATTTCCTTCAAGCCCGGATCAATACGGGCTATACGGGAGGTTATTGAGATCGCAAAAAGACACCCCACCTTCCCTATCATCCTACAATGGACCGGAGGCCGAGGCGGTGGACACCACTCTTGCGAGGACTTCGAGGAGCCTCTTTTAGAAATGTACAGCGAGATCCGACGCCACGACAACATCTACCTCGTGGTGGGCAGCGGCTTCGGAAACGGCGCCGGCATCCTACCCTATCTGACCGGATCCTGGTCTCGCCCACTCGGCAGGCCCGCGATGCCGTGCGACGGAGTTCTGCTCGGCAGCCGGATGATGGTGGCCGCGGACGCGCACACGTCCGCGGGCGTCAAGAAGCTGCTGTTAAAGGCACCCGGCGTCGGAGACGAGGAGTGGGAGAACAGCTATCTGCAAGCCGACGCCTCGGGCGGCGTCCTCACCGTGACCTCGGAAATGGGCCAGCCCATCCACAAGTTGGCTACGCGCGGCGTTCGCCTGTGGAAGGACTTGGACGACACTATCTTCAACCTGCCCAAGCCGGAGCGGAAACCCGCGCTGCTGAAGCGCAAGGCCGAGATCATCCGACGCCTCAACGACGACTTCGCCAAGCCCTGGTTCGGCCAAAATGCCGACGGACAGCCGGTAGACGTCGAGGACATGACCTACGCCGAGATACTCTCTCGGCTTGTCCAGCTCATGTATGTGAGTCACCAGCAGCGCTGGGTCAACCCGTCCTACCGTGAACTGGTACGGGATTTCGCCGTCCGATCTCTCGAACGACTTGGTTCCGGGGTTTTAGAGGCCTCCTGGCTCAATGAACCCGAGAGCCTCACCCAGCAAATCATCAAAGTCTGCCCCGACTCGGCAGTGCAACTCATCCATCCCGAAGACGTCCGTTTCTTCGTACAATCGTGCAAGAAGCGCGGCCGCAAGCCGGTCAATTTCGTCGTGGCCCTCGACGACGATTTCGAGCACTGGTTCAAGAAGGACTCGCTTTGGCAATCCGAGGACCTGGACGCCGTCATCGGGCAGGACCCGGAGCGCGTCTGCATTCTTCAGAGCCCCGTGTCCGTCCGATACGCCACGCGCGACGACCAGTCCGCCAAGGACATCCTCGACGAGATCCACGTCGACCTCGTGGCCATGATGCGCGGCATGGTAGAGTACAGCGTCCGGCCTAAGCTGCGCCTCGGAATAGCGCTTCCGTCGCGCCCGGCGCCGCCCAACATTCTCGTCGACCAGACCGAGGACCGCATCGTCTACAAACCCCTGCCCGGCCACGAGCTGCCGAGCCAGGAGTCGTGGATCGAGCGCCTCAAGCCGAACGCCCACGCCTCTATCCTCGCGCTGGCGCGCGAAGAGACCCTGTTCGAGTCCGCTTCGAAGCGCTGCCGCCCGAACCCGTTCCGCCGCATATTCGCGCCCCAGCAGGGATATTCCCTCGTCCTCAGCCGTGCCTCCAAGGAAGCGCGCCTGCGCGATGAATCTACCGGGCAGACCGTCGTCCTCGTCCAGCCCCTCCCTTCGAACCACCTTCGCATAGAAGTCTTCCACAGAGACCCGGCGGTTCCCTCCGGCTGCGCGTCCCTGGTCCTCGAATGGACGTACGACGAGCGCACACGGCAGCTCATTGACGCCACCGAGAACCGCGACAGCGTCGTGCAGGACTTCTACGCCCGTCTTTGGCTCGTCCAAGCGGCCGCTGCGAAGCACGGCCGGTTGACGGATGTTTTCCCCGGCGGCGAGTTCGAGCTTACGCAGGGATTGCAGAGCTCGCTGCACTCGGTCGTCTCCCATGCGTTTATCGGCGCTTCGCCCGTTAGCCCCACCGATGTGCTGCCTTTGGAGTCCGCGGTCATTGCATCGTGGGAAGCTATCATGAGACCGTTGCTGATCGATGAGTTGCAAGGCGATCTGATGCGCCTCGTCCATCAATCCATTGGCGTCGAGTATGTCTCTGACGCTTCGCCTCTGGTTGTAGGGGAGTTGGTGACGTCCGAGTCCTCCATTCGATCTATCACTATCGAAGCGTCTGGCAAATCCATCGCAGTCGAGGCTAAGATCTCGCGAGAAGGCCGCCACGTCGCTACGGTCACATCTAAGTTCTTCATTAAGGGCAAATTCCCCCAGGACGAGACTACCTTCCAGAACAAAGACGAGCCCCTGGTAGAGCTCAAGATTGGCTCTACTATCGATGAGGCCGTCTTACGGGATCGCAGTTGGTTACAGCTCGAGGACCCGTCTGCACCCCTCATCGGCAAGACGTTGGTATTCCAGCTGCACACGAGCAGTCGGTCAGTAAGCCAGGCTTCCGCTACCAGCCTGGCTATTCGTGGCACCGTCGATGAGAAGCTCTGGAACGGCAATCGGCGGAAGCTAGGCTCCGTCGTATTCGACGCGCCGGAGAGCCAGGGAAATCCAGTCTTGGAGTTCCTCCGGCGCAAGGGAGAAACCATCGACGGCAGGGTGGCGCTGAAGAACCCCGGATGGACCGGGGACTCCGAGGTCTCCGTCGTGGCGCCGTCGCACACCCACCTGTACGCCAAGGTCTCCGGTGACTGCAACCCCATCCACGGGTCCCGGGTTTTCGCCGAGATGGCCGAGCTGCCGGGCCCCATCATGCACGGCATGTACACCATGGCCGTCAGCCGTAGGGTCGTGGAAGACATGGTGATTCCCGGCGAGCCCGAACGCCTGCGGCGGTTCGATGCCTCTTTCGTGAGCATCGTTATGCCCGGCGATAAAGTCGTGGTGAAGATCTCCCATGTCGCGATGAAGAGCGGCAACATGATCTTCGAAGTGGTCGCTCGGGTAGAGGAGTCCGATGAGGAAGTGCTTCGAGGTGAAGCTGAAATCGCTCAGCCCTCGACCGCGTATATTTTCACCGGGCAAGGTAGCCAATCTGTGGGTATGGGTATGGCCCTGTATGATAGTTGCCCCGTCGCCAAATCCATTTACGATGAAATGGATAGTCATTTGAGGGAGCTCTATGGTACGTTGTTTAGTCCTCTTTCGCGCGTCTCTTTCCTCTTCTTGCCATATCGCTTCATGATGCTAATAGTTCCGCAGGGTTCTCCATTCTCAAACTCATTAGGGAAAACCCTAAGGAAATTACTCTGCACTTCAGAGGCCGCCAGGGACAAAAGATTCTGTCCAATTACTTGGAGCTCAAGACAGAACTGCCGACAGAAGATGGGCTTCGCCGTTCTGCTCCCATCATACCGGGCCTGAGCCGGAGCTCAACATCCTACACCTTTTCCGAGGCCCGAGGACTCCTATACGCGACGCATTTTGCCCAGCCTGCCATCATATTAGTGGAAAAGGCCATGTTCGAGCATATGAGATCCAAGGGCCTCATCCAAGAGGGCGCCATGTTTGCTGGTCACTCTCTAGGCGAGTACGGAGCCCTGTCGGCCATGGCTCCCTTTGTGGACTTCAAAGACATGCTGAGCACCGCTTTCTACCGCGGGTTAATGATGCAATTCGCCATCCCGCGAGACGAAAACGGCCAAACGGGCTATAGCATGATGGCTGCGAACCCAGGCAGGGTTGGCAAACGTATGATACCATCCTTTCCTCTACTTGGGGCTTGTGCTGACTTTTCCATAGATTTCAATGATAACGCACTAAAATCATTAGTCCGACATATCGCTCAAGAGAGCGGTAATCTCTTAGAGATCGTGAATCTCAACGTCGAAGGCGACCAATATGTTTGCGCCGGCCACGTAAGTGATGATTACTTACAACCCCCCGTGTACTGTGCTTGTAGACTAACACACGATAGGTGCAAAACCTGAGCTGCCTCACCGCGGTCCTGAATGCCGTCGCAGAGCGAAGAGTGCAGCCTAAGGAAATCGAGGAGTTTCTCACAGCCTCTACACCCTCAACAACAAGCTTCGGAGCGACTATTGCGCAGCAAATCGCTCTGTCAAAGTCCCTTCCTCTCAACGTGGAGATCCCTAGGGGCAAGGCCACGATTCTTTTGAAAGGCATCGACGTGCCTTTCCATTCAGCGCGCATGCGGTTCTGGATTCCTACATTCAGGAACTTCTTCCTGGACCACGTCAAGCCCGAAGATATCCGCTTAGACCAGCTCGCAGGAAACTTCCTGCCCAACGTGGTGGGTAAACCATTCTCTCTCGAGAAGGCCTTTATCCAAGAGGCCGGTATAACGACCGGAAGTGCTATTTTGGAGGGACTTGTGCATTGAATCTAGATGGTATATAGAGATTAGCATTGTTTTATGTTTGTGCGGGCGTCATACATCGGGTCAGGGGCGTTAGGGAAAGATGAATCACGTCTTCACGTCACTAGACTAGGAATTGGGTAGAGTAGGATATTATACGATCAAATTCAACGTTATTTATTACCTCATAAGACAATAACCTAGCTGCCATGCCCCGCCAACGGCAGTAATCGATTGCGGGGTAGCAGTGCGGTCAGCTGGACATTGCCGAGTGCGCAAAGTAGCACAAGTAGATCGGTCTGACTTCTCCGCCACTCATAAGCTCATCAACTTGATTGAAACGAGGCCAGACAGCGCAACGTATTGATGGATTGAAGGATAGGTAGAGCCGAAAAGGCGTATCTGTAAAGCCTACAACAATCATGATTGCGACTAGATATCTAAACAGCCCAACAGAGAACAGCACATAATTAGACATATCTGTCAATCATAGTAATGTTCCAAACCGAAATATAAATAATAATAGTAGGCGGCTCTTAATAGGCGCGAGGAATACCAAATGACCAACCATTCAAGGAATTATCAGTTGATAAACCTATCGAGACCTCATTCTAATCAACCCATAGATTGCAAAAGCGTCTCACGGCTGCCTTGGCAGGGCCGAAAGGACCAAGATTCGGCAAGACCAGTTACGGTGTGATTAAGAAAATAATACCAAGACCAAGTCGAGAACATCATCGAAGAATTAACAATAAGCACGAACGTTGCTTTACCAAGGCTTTTTTTTTTTTTTTTTTTTGCCGTCACGAGACCCATGCACGGTTAACCATGCGTAGTTGAAGATCATATTCCAGTCTCACCATAAGGGCGTCGGTCGCTCAAGGAAACTCATCCATTACTATTAAAAATTACCCAAGTAGTGTTATAAGGCAGCTTAGGGCTAGATCTTCTCACACCATTTAGTTAGAATTGACGGTGCCTAGGCAAGAGTTTCAGGCAACTCCTAAGAAACATCACGGTTTTCCAACAGGGACAGCACACTAGGTATACCTTTTCAATAAAGTCATACAAAGCTACTAAATTTTTAAGATACTTTATATTTTAACTAACATTTTTCGGTTTGTTTTATTTGAAATAAACTAAAATAAATGTACAAATATTTTTAAATATTATTTACTAAAAGATAAAATGTTTAGGCTTTTTAATTAGACCTACTTTTATCAATGTAATAAAATATAAAAGTAAGAGTTCCGATATGTGTAGCTCGAAACGTTTTATCAACCCATTAGACTTAGTTCTACTAGCTATCCTTTAGACAGTCATACGTGATGATGTTCTCCATGCGTCTTTATAAAAGACACCAGGCCGGTTCGGGAACATAGAGCTTGCGGCCGTCACGCAATCAAAGCTTCCTTGCTAGGAAAGTAAGCGAGTGATGATGGCCGCCCTAAAATTGCCGCACCTGTAGGCTTGGGAGCATATAGGTACACGGCTAGATCTTAACCGCTGTGAGGGCTCCTTGCGTAGATGGTCAAGTGCTGGACTTGATTACATACTCTACTTTCGATAGTATTGCGGTACGGTACTTACTTACTGTGGTTCCATTCTGTGACAGCCACAAGTTCTTTAAACAAACTACCGAGGTTAGGTCGGTATTTTGAACCACCAATGAGTTCAGTCTATTTACACTGCTCCGTCACACTGCAGCAATCTCACGCCTTAACGCTGATTCTTTACACAATTAGCAAAATCCATGCACTTATTACAATATGATTATTATCCAGTAATGCGCCAACAAAACCTTTTCTCGAACCACCTGAAGGAGGGTGTTCAATAACAAACATCAATAAGATCTCTAACGGAAAAGCGACGGCACAGCCGCAGGTCATCCCCCCCCCCCCTGGCTAAACGAAACCCTAATCCGGAATATACGAAGTCTGCCATGTACGGAGTACATACTAGTAGTAAAGCCTACCCTTGTCAAGTCATGCATGTAACATGCCTGCACGGCGACGGCATGAGCAGTGCATAATCTGCGACGATCGTTGCAGAATATGACATTCTATCCCGGGCGTTAACATTAAGACTTCGCCTACCTACCTAAGTTATCGTCCAAAACACGTTACGACGGCATCCCCTTTTTTTCCTCTTTTTCTCGTTTCCCTCGGCATTACGACTTTCCCTCGGGGATTGCACAACGAAAACGTAAAAGCGAGGAGCGCGATATGACCAATCGTCTTCTTTAGCAGCAGTGCTGAGATCGCGTGCTATGGAAATAATGATGTGTACCTAACCTAGATAGGTTTTACGCGGTTGGAATAATTACTGAAAGGGGGTAATAACTCCCGAGAGAAGTAAAACAGCGGTGGGCTAGATGACCTATACGTTTTTTTCTGTAGTAAACAATTCCTTTGTTTACCGCAGCTCGACTGGCCTACTTAGGTACCTTAATAGGTATTCACAAGTAGATAGTGTACATCCTCCATCTACCTAATCTATCTACGTGATCGTACCTTACATGTAAGTACCACCTTGGGTAGGACCTAGGCGATATAGTCAATCACGTGATTCGCCGTCTCGGGAACTACTACAGGTAGTGGGTACCTTTAGTGGGTACCTGTAGGCTGTATTGACCCTAGGCCTCTACTACCTTGTAGTACCAGGTTTTACCAGGTTAAAAAAAACCCTGACTGATTACCTAGGTGGGCTTAGTGTACATGTTCCTTTTTTGATCAGGCGAAATTATGGGAGGTTATGCATGCACAGACAGCCCAGTAACATTCAGCGTAACATATCGCGTAACAGGCTTGTCATACTCCGAGTCCTCGCCTTTGTATGAATGATAATATTTATTTCAACCCCCCGCCACCAAATCTCGCAATACCGTCTTTTCACCCCACCTACACCGCCTGGCAGAATTATTATCATTCACTACGGAGCTCTGGGGCAGAATATTCATTGTTGGTTTCTGCTGCTTATCACCGCTTTTCAATTACTAAGGCTATGTCGGCATTTCTCCCACCTTTCTCTTAATGGCAACCTTCTTCCTTTTTTGTTGTCGGTAGGCATTCAAGCCTTGACTTTTCTTTGTTCTTTCTTTCATAATCCATCACATTGTTCTGCATAATCTGCTGAGAAGTTCCTGCTACTGCATTGTATGGGAATTAGAACCGGTAAAGACCGTCGAAGTTTCTTGGACCGCGATTGTTAATGGACCACCAACAATAGCCCAAACAAAAAGGCCGGCCGTCAACTACTTAGCAGCTGTTCGATTTCCGGGTTTCCGCTCTGGTTCTGCGGTGAGAGGACGATTCCATGTGATGAAGCTTCAATCCCGTGTACATAATAACAACTGTGAGGGTTTTGGACTTCGGAATGCAAGATGTTAAACCTAATGATTCGATGGTGTTTCGGTGTTGCGCTGACTAGTGGCTGCGCGCTAAGTGTATAAAGTAAAGTATTCTGACGCGTCTTCTGGTATAGTATTCTGGTATAGTATGCCAAAATAGGCCTAGTACACTGGATAATAGAATTTCCGGCTGTTGCATTTGATCAGATGCCTCCGATGCCCCCACCTTGGGCCCCTCGCATCCCAATATCATACTTCCCGTATCATATCATACTACGGCCGCACCTGCTATTCAAAGATCCTTTCTTCCTCATCCCAGAATTTTCGTACTAATCCTCACTGTTACTGCTTGCTGCTCTTTGCTGTCACACTCCACGTAAAAATGAACGAGATCAAATTACTCTCGGGCAATAGCCATCCAGTCCTCGCGAAGCTAGTGGCCAATAGGTACGTCATTTCAAGCCTTTTTTTTTTTTTCTCTCTCAGTAAAGAATGATCTTCTGCTTAATTGCTTTTTTTTCTCTCTTCTTATTACCTCTTCGCAGCAACAAACATTCTGAATGCGGCTATCCATGGCTCTCGCGAACTCCGACATATCTCCGATCGCGGACGATCGCTGACCACAGATTTTCTCAAACAGGCTTGGCATCGATATCGCGAAGACGATGAGCTTGAACTATTCAAATCAGGAGACGAGTGTTAGTATCGGCGAATCAGTCCGTGACGAAGATGGTATGAAGTCACTATTTTCTTCCTCTAGAAAGACAACGCCTAAAATAATATCTTCGCAGTCTTTATTCTTCAGTCAACATCCCCGGGAGACATTAACGATGGGTTGATGGAATTGCTTATCATGATTCATGTACGTTCCATCCCTCCTGGCACATCTTGGGAGGAGCTTCTTCCTAATTGAGGATTCAATTGGAACACATTGCTCCTGAGACATACTTCGAACCCAATTCCTATTACCAAACAAGACAATTACTGACTCACACTGTTGCAGGCCTGTCGCACGGCGTCTGCACGTCGGATCACTGCTATCCTACCGAACTATCCATGGTATGTACAGAAAGCCCCCCGGCTAGTATTTTTTTAAGAATCCTTGTGCCTTGAACCTGAGCTAATGTTCGTAGTAAGTAGTTACCCAAAACCCTTTGTTGGGTAATCGCCGGGCGCCCCCCGGGGTATTAAAAATTTACTGACACGGGATCTTTTCTAGATGCCCGCCAAGATAAAAAGGATAAAAGTCGCGCGCCCATTTCGGCTAAGCTGATTGCCAACATGTTGCAGACAGCTGGTTGTAACCACGTCATTACCATGGATCTCCACGCCTCCCAGATCCAGGGCTTCTTTAATGTCCCTGTCGACAACCTGTACGCCGAGCCGAGCGTTCTGCGCTACATCCGAGAGAACCTGAACGGCGAGGATATCGTTATTGTCAGCCCCGATGCAGGTGGTGCAAAGAGAGCGACATCGATAGCCGACCGTCTGGACCGCGGCTTCGCCTTGATCCACAAAGAGCGCCCACGACCTAACGTTGTAGGTAGGATGGTGCTTGTCGGCGACGTCGTGGGCAAGGTGGCAATCCTAGTGGACGATATGGCCGATACTTGCGGCACTTTGGCTAAAGCGGCCGCCACGGTGCGAGAGAACGGTGCTCGCGAGGTTATCGCTATCGTCACCCACGGCATCCTCAGCGGCGACGCCATCAACATTCTCAACAATAGCTGCTTAAGCCAGATCGTCGTTACTAATACCGTGCCCCTCGGAAATAAGGGGGAGCTCTGCAAAAAACTACGCGTTATCGACGTCAGCCCTACTCTTGCAGAAGCTATCCGCCGGACTCATAACGGCGAGAGCGTCAGCTTCCTATTCAACCACGCCCCCACGTAAGCATTTGGATATGGCAGACAGTCGGGTCGCCGACAATGTGTCGCGGAGAGGATTGTGGAAGTACCTTGCAGTACCTAGCTACCGTACGTAGGTAGGATGAACCGCATATGCACCGCCATCATTACGCTCCTAATACCGAGCGCCCTGTAAAAGTCTAGGAAATCGTATGCACTCCTGGAACTCGAATATTCTACGTTTTGAGCGGCTCTAGCCGGGTAGAGCGCTCGAGGGGCTCGGCTACCTATTGGGCAAGGAGGGGAGGGGGCGCGGGGGGAAGATTTTAACCTTTGCCAAGGTACTACTGTCTACTACTGGCTACCTCAGAAGTATGTTGAAGTCTACATGTTAGTCGGGGCGAGATTAGATGCAAAAACGGTGGGAAAGTGTTCCGAGTGCCATGTTGGATTTAATAAAGTCTTAAGAATGGGAAATCCGGAAAGTCGCGTACAAACATTGGTTTTTGGTGTAATGTTTATGGGAAATCATGTATGTGCAGAACACGATATGGGAAGGTGTCTCGAAAATTTGGTCGATTTTGCAACTGTTGGAAATGAAGGTGGCTGCCGTCGAATTGGCTGCAAGTATCTTCGCTGCAAAATTGTGTGGGAAAGTACTTCAGGGACTGTACCAGACTTCCAATTCCTCCTGTCCGAAGTCGTCGGAAATGCCGCTAAGGCTCGAGAGACTGTAATCAGCGTCGGAAGAGTGTCTGGTTCGATCGGGGCGAGTTGAGTGCGAATCTCTAGCAAAATCCGCTTCAGCGTGTCCCTCAGAGTGTCTTCTAGAGTCGTCGGAGTGGGTAGGAAGTCGATTAGAGCAATTTAAGTGTGATGCCTCTGTAAAGTGTGCTCTCTGGGATCTGTCAGACGGGTTGGGAGACTGGCTGGGAGTGCTGGGTATCAATGGGAGTGGCCACTTCGGAAGTTGTCTTGGGAAGGACCTGGAAGGACCTGGAAGCACTTTTCAGGTGTCTCGCTGTGGAGGGTGTGCTTGTTGGTAATTGGCTTCAGAATCCTCCGGGCGGTGAGCGTTACTAAGACGTTTAGTACAGCTGCCTTGTACCGGCTGTACCTAGCCTAGTGATTGCCTTCGTAACCATCGAAGCCGGTATGATGAAGCATAAAATGGACAAGTATCGAAGGTATTGTAGGTGGTAGGCCAGGTACTTCGTCCCATGCATCGCTGGCATCAATCGAATCGGGGGAGTGGTAGCCGCAGATGGCGCAAAGCAGGTGGATTTCTTCGTATATATGATCGAACAGAGCGTCTTCGTCGGCATTGGTCGACGGACAGCCAATTTTGGCGCACTGGAGCTCGACCATTGTAAGGGGGGTGTGACTAGGAGATGTGTCGGTATAATTTTTGGGTTCCGGAGAGTCGACTAGTGGGAGACAGGCTGGTGGCTCAGGGTGGACGGGTGAATGCTTCAGGTTGCTGAAAGTCGGTTGTGAGGGAGGCAGTTGGCTGGAATCGGCTGTATGTGAGTGGTGAATTTCGATACATTTTGCAGATCAAGCGTGGAGATGTCTTCTAGGAGGGCGCCGATAGCCTGTTCAAGCCCGTTATTTGTCGTCATAGTCCTGTGGTAGGAGATGTGTGTCGACAGAGATGGATATGTTGTTGATAGTTGGAGTGCGACGGTTAGAGAAAGATATTCCATGCTATCCGATCGGAGTGATGATGTAAACCCCTTAGGGCGGGCTCAGGGCCCTGATTATGTGGGGAGCGGGTTAGAAGGCAGGTAACGTTTATGTTACGGCGTAATACATTAAAAGTTAATGATGTAAGTCAAGTCACATACCTATAATTATGCAAAACGGGGGCATAGCTCAGGGTTAAGCTCGGGCTACTAGGCTCAGGCTAAAAGCGGCATAGTTGAGGTAGCGGGAGTGTACTTACTTAGGTAGGTTAGGTACCTCGCTTCTGGCCTGCTGTTGGTTTGATGCGGATTCCACATTCTAAAATAGGTAGTCGCATACCATAATATGCATGGTAGTAACCCCCACACCTACTCCTTGTCCTTGTATACAACATCCCACACAATCCATAGACTTGACATTTCTTCCCCTTTTTTTTTCTTTCCTCTTCTTTTTCTGTTTGTTATAAGACCCGAGGGCTTCTATGTGAGGAGTCATATTTTTTTGTGGCATTGCCTATATTTGATACCTAGTGTAGGTATGCGACGGCATGGCCGACCACGTTCGGATATTGAGAAGCCACCAAGCTGCACCTTGGTATTATTACTGTAATGTAGTTAAGGGAGTTACAAACTACCGAGGTGAGTAACCTGCACTCCGATCAGCATTCAAGCAGATAGGCAGGTATTCAAATCAAGCCATTCATTTGCGAAAGGGTCTGGACAGAAGGCCATGACTCTGATCCTGCGGTCATGTCCTTCAGCTCTGTTCAGCTGGCTCGACGCCACCCGATTAGGCAATGCCATGCACTCCACGCTTATGTATTGCATCTTGCATCCCATGTCTAATCTGCTATGTCCTCCTGCCATGCCCCCTTCAGCTGGCTTCGTGTCACCCGATCGGGCATTGGTGTGGCACTCGGCCTATGCATTTCATCACCGACTAAGCCCTGGCCGGACCAGCCAACCGGTATAGTAGTGGATTGGTGGCTGAGCCAGATGAGGTGCGCTACGAAGTACCTACTACGTACGTTACCTACCTATCAGATAGGTGTAGAACGGAAGCATTCGATGCTTCGGCGTAGGGTAAAAGTACTATCTACAGAGCACCGTACATAATATCTACTACATGGGTAGTGAAGAGGTAGATACCTACCCTAGGCGGGTATCAGTTGTCTCCAGCTTTCCCATCTCCAATCCTACCGAACGTGCGTGCGTACGTGCATTTCTAGCACCTAATATCCAAGTTACTAAGTACACTACAGTAGCTAGACAAACTTATCGCGGCGACGATCCTGTCAGCGGGATACAGCCGTGCGTTTGCGGGCACATTACCTATCTACGTCGGCTCGGTAGATCATCAAACCATGCACCCCAGTCGACACCTACATTTCAGCTTAGCAGGTATTCCCGGTAGACCGGGTACCGCACCGCCTGAGGCGGCGGACATTGCACCGTTTTGGTCCTAATAGTCAGCCACAGGCCGTACTGGTAACGGGCTGTCCGCAGCGCCGCAGGGTGAAGGAAGATGATTTAGATCGAAAGATGAGATACAGAAACGGTCAGATAGTGTATATAAGTGTCCCACGCCCCGTGTCGTTCGTAGTTCACGAGGCTCTAGCATATCACCCTATCGCCATCTATGACAGCTCTTCTCGAAGCTGCGATTGCCCAAGCTGAAGCACAAAAGTAGTCTTTGTTGTGGTTTATTCCCGCGTCTGGGAGTCATGTTGGGTCTACGAGGGACTTCGTCACGTATGGGATGGCCTTTTCTTACATACATGAATAATGTCTAGAGTCATGCTAAATATCTTATTTCAGGCCAGAGCCAGCCATCTACCAAGGCTACCGAGAAGGCCGCCGAGCGCAATGGCGTAGAGAATGGCACCTCGAAGGGAGAGGACCGGGATACCATCTCCCTCTCAGGGTCTCCTGCCATCCAGAGCCATCCTCCTGCTCTTCTGTCGCCTCCATCGGTAGGCGACAGCATCCAGGTAGCCAAGCGCTTCCCTGCCAGCAGGCGTTCCAATTTGGTTCGCGCTTCGAGCGGGCAACACACAAGTATACACTTTGTCAAAGAGCAGTACGTTTCCGTTCGCCAGAGATGCCAGCGTGAGCTGGGTGCCAGTGTAGGCCTCTCTGCCTTTGACACTTCTCACTCTGGCCTGGTGGATTGGATCAAACATGAGCGAATGGCCCGGCTGCCTCACAAGGGCGGCTCGTGGGATCGAGTTCTCATATCGGCGAGTTACTTCGCTGGGCAAGTCAACCGACTCAGCGAAGCCATAGAGTCATTCACTCCCGAGTGTGAAGCAGCGTCCAATCTTCTCTACGGACAGTGTTTGATCTTACTTGAGGTAAGCTTCTACCTATTATAAGATGTATCTAGGCAGATTGTTAATGATACAAATAATGCAACAGCTTGGTCATGAGAATGCGATAGCGCTGCAGACGGCGTTTGACCTATTCTACCAGCTTGGATTGGAACTCTCGCCACTGTTAAGGGCCGAGAACGCCCTTCGCCTAGCTCCTTCGATTATGGAGGGCGTGGCAAGGGCTTTTTCGGAGCTCCTCAACATTGTCTCCGGTATTGCCGTGGGCTACCACACGGCTGTTCATGGCTCTCGCCAGACAACTCGGCTAGACATCTATGCGACTTTCGGTGCGTCTATTGACAGCTACCGTTCTCGAGTGCAGCATTGCGAGCACGAAATCTGGAACTTTGAGCTTCGAACCCAAGGCTACGGCGAGGCCATTCAGATCGAAACCCTACAGGAGTGGCTAGCCCCCCAAGACAAAGTACTTGCATTCCTGTCTTCTAACCACATCAGCCTGGCGAGCCGCCCAGAAGAGTACACCTGCATCTGGTTCCAGTCGCACTTGAATCAATTCTTCAAGCACGACGACAAAGTCTTGCTCGTGGAGGGCAAGTCCGGCTCGGGGAAGACAACACTCGCCAATTGGGTCGTGAGCCGACTACAGCGACCTATTGGGGGTCGCGGAGTGGTGCCTACCTTGAATTTCTTCTACAGTAAGTCGAATGTGTATGGGTTATCTAGCGCGATGAACTCTAATTGATGTGCTTTCAGGCTCGAGCATCCATGCGCAGGCATCTTGCCTTTCCATGCTGAAAACTCTGCTATTCCAACTCCTGTCTCTGCGGATTGGCGACCTAGATCTGTTCATCGTCATATTTCAAGCTTTTACTGAGTCTAAAGCACTATCTTCAGGTGCAGCTCAGGAAGAACGGTTGTGGGATGCGCTCCGACAGGCGTTGAGCAATAGCAGTGCCGATGAAGAGATTGCTATCATCGTGGATGGCCTAGATGAGATGGAAGGTCTCAAACCCGCCGCCAAGAAAGTCAGCGACAAGTTGCAGCGAATAGCAGAAGAGGTTGCCAACGTACGAATCATCCTGTTTTCTCAGCCTCTTGATGTTCATGTGGCAAAGTCCATCGAGAGCGTAGAGTTATCGTTTGACAACGTGTTCGACGACCTTCAGACCATCCTTCACCAAGGTCTGTCGCGACATCCTCATTTTGCCGACCGGGATCTTGCCGAGCAAGGCGTCGTTATCGATGGTCTCTTGAATCTCTCCGACGGCTCTATGCTACTGGCATCTCTCTTTGTTGCGTATCTGGCGCAGCAGAAGACGCATGCTGACTTTGGCAAAGCCTACGAGTCTCTCATCAAAACCCCCCCGAAGAGCGTGGCCGAGCAGGTTCAGCGGCTTCTAGCAGTTGTAAAGCTGGACAGTGATAGCAAAACTGCGATCTCTTTCCTGGTAGCAGCCAAGAGGCCTCTCTCTCTCACCGAAATAGATCTATTACTGCGAACGGACGCCAAAGGCATCAGTACGGGCCGGCCTATCCAGCTAGCCCATATCGCCAAATCAATCGCTGCCTTCACCATAACCGTAGAAGGTTTAATCTGCCTCCGGCATGATGCCATTAAGCAGGCATTCCTTAATATACCAGATAACTCGGACGTGTCCCTTCACCTCAAGGATAGACACAAGGATCTGCTGATTCGCCTTCTGGCATCCGCGAAAAAGAACCTGCGCGATGTGGATGAGCCGCGCTTGGATTATTTGACATCATCAGAAGTAGACAAGAAAATTGCGTCGCATCATCTTCTGGAATACACGGTCCGATACTGGGCGATCCATTTCAAGTTTTCATCACTTTACAAGGTTCAGGGAGATCTTCAGCTCCCACCTGAGCTCACTTCGGTCTTTCCCAGCTCCGTCAGTTTTGCTCTGCTGGAGGCTAACCGCTGGAGAGCCCAGTGTTTGCCTAATGAAGTGATAGAGCTGTTCACCATCGCCTACCGTGTCCGAAGACAGCTCTTCGGCCCCGAACACGCCAGCGTTCTACAGTCCGCCATCACATGCGCCGTATTCTATGAGACTGTCCTATCACGTTACCAAGATGCCACTGAGTGGTACGCTATAGTAGTCAGAATTGGCAAAGTTGTGCTTGGCCTGCAGGCCGAAATCGTTGTTACCTGTTGCAACACCCTTCTACACATCTCGGAGACACTTGTAACCAAGGAGCGTACAACCATTACGACGTACCGGGAAGAGATATTGCGCGTGCTCATCTCTTCCTACACGCATCAATACGGAGCCTCGTCAACCGAAGTCCTTAAGGTCTACGAGGCACTTTCCGAGCTTTATATTTTTATCGGCGAAGAGACGAAAGCCAAAGAAATCCAAGTTAAGATACGTGAGGTCCACACCGGGTTCCACGACGATCACTCGTCTGATGGTGATACTGTCTCGAGGCACCTGGACGTCATGCTAAAGAAGCATAGTCATGAGGAGGAAGTAGATGGCTTTGACAGTCTTTTGTTTGGATATGAAGAAGAAGCAGAAGAGTCTTGGACTATCCTTCATGTCGAGAGCATGATTAAGTTCGCTTTAGAGCTCATCAAGCGAGGACGATTCACCAGCGCCGAGGAGATCTACGTCGAATTATGGCTCAAGCTCAGCGACTATTGTCAAACCACCCAGTTGTGCGAATGGCATGAGAAGAGAATTGAGGTCATGTTGAAGTATGCTTCTTTCCTTCACACGCATAAACGTGTCGAAGAGGCCTCAGCGGTCCTGATCAGCTGCTGGAACGAGTACTCGACTCACCAGGTCTCGATGTTCGAGTCGATCATCCTTCTAATGAAGGAAATTGCCGTCTGTATGAGGCTCGTGGGCATGATCTCCCTTTCCCTCACCGTCTTCCAGCGGTGCTGGTCCTGGTTCAAGTCCACGCACAAAGAGGAGAGCAGTGTCTTCAAGGAGATCGTAGAGCATATCGCCATCACTTCGAGCGAGATTGTGAAGAAGTCTTCTACAACGACCACGACCACGACCACTTCAGCCAGCGAGACGGTGATTCGAGAGGTTTTTGAGTCGTCTTTCTCGTCAGAGGAGACACAGGTCACCACCACAACCATGGAGCTGTGCAGCTCCTTGACCTCCATTTACATTGAGCAGGAGAGATGGTCTGAAGCGATGTCCGTAATTAAGAGCACGCTGAAGAGGACTTGGGCTTCCTTTTTCTCCGAGTCTATCGAGAGCGTCAGTCTCGAGGCCTCGTTCTCCTCGGAGAGCATACAACTGGTTCTACAACTCGCCCAATGTTACATCAACCAGAAGCGATACGATAAGGTTGAGCACCTATACCTTCGCCTCTACCGCGTCCATTGTAAAGTGCGCAAGTTCGATGACGTTGATGTTGTGAAGTTCAGAAAGCTCTACGTCGAGTTCCTCACCAAGTATGAAATTCACAGCGTGCTCATCAGTTTCTACCAAGAGCTCCTCGTCGAGTATCGCTCTTTCTATGGACCAGCTCATGCCGAAACTATTACCATCTTGTATGCTCTGGGCGATGTCTGCCGAAGCCATCATCTGACGCACGGATACTGGATCGAGTACTACTCGGAGATCATTGTCGCTCTCAATAAAGGCGCACGCATCTGCCATGAGAACGCCTTGCGGGCTCTCATCGTGGTGGCCGAATACTACTACGACTTGCAGCGATACTCGGAGTCTCTGGTTTATCTAAAGTCTATCATCGCCACGTTCTGCCAGTTTGGGACCAAATACAAGTTCTTCCAGGACACAGTCTTTGTCCAGAAGACGTTCGAACGGTTTTACCGCGTCATCGAAGAGACGCAAGTCGAAGTCCATGAGCACATCAAGATTCTGAAGGAGATTCGCGAAGCCTGTTCCAAGTTCTTCGGCGAATCCTCCGAAATCTCGATCCACGTCACCGTCACGCTCGCCGAGGTGTGCACCAAGAGCGAGACGTATCAGTATGAAGCCATGTCGTACTACGAGCATATTCTAAAACACTCCAAGACCGTCTCGACCACGATTGTCAAGCGCAGCCAGAGCACCCTTCGCTCCCTGTACGTGAAGCAGATCACTACTTCTAGCTCAACTACTACGGTGACGAAAGAGACGCTGGAGAAGGCGACGTCCATGACCTACGAGCGCTATCTCGACGTCAAGAAAAGTTATTCCTGCACGCATGAGACGACTCTCACTACGCTGAAAGATCTTGTCACACTGTACCAGAAGCAGAAGCGCATCGACCTAGCAGTGAAGGAGCTCCGAAGCCTAGTAGAGGAATGCGTTGTGAGCACAAGTTCTACGAAGGCACTAATCGAAACCGCCCGATACGTCGCCTCTATCTTTGCCGAGTCCTATGCGTCGCAGGGTGTCCAACTCGTCCGTGAACTCAAGCTGCAGGTCATCTACAAGATCAAGTCGCAAACGGCCGGTTTCGACGTCACCAAGTCGGGGCGGTCCTGCTTCGCTTTCATCGCATCTTTCGAGTACCACCTCCGTGCTAGGTCGGGCGGAAGTGTCGCGACCTTTATGGCCGAGATCTTGGCTGAGTTCCTGTTCTACGAGCGCTTGGTATCGTCCATCAAAACGAAGGCCAAGATCGGGGTAGTCATCTTCCTAGGTTCTCGTCTGCACCATATCCATTTCCGATCGAACCGCGCCGAGGATTTCGAGGTGGTGGAGCGCCAGGTTCTGGATTACTTCACCACCACTGAGGTCAGCGTAGTCAAGGCGTCTACTAAGTCCTCCATCCGCGGGTTCGTGCGGATCCTGCTAGGCTATTTCTCAGAGCGCAATCAGGCCAAGAACTTCGTCGCCTCGGCTGCACGCGCGGCTGTCTCGGAGCTGAAGGTCTATCTGACCAACCTCAAGTACAAGGAGGCATTGGGGCTAGCACAGTGCATTTACAAATTCCTCATGGCGCATGAGGGCCTGGATGACCCAACCGAGATCACGCTCGGGTTCCAGCTCTGCCTCATGATGGCGGGGCGTGGCGTGTACAAGAGGGCGCCCTCCGTAGACGAGGAAACTAATAAGGCCATGCTGGCGCTTTCGCAGGCCATACTGGGCGAAGTGTTCGACATATGCAAGAATAACAAGATCGATCTCGTCCGCTGCCCGCTCCACGAGCTTGATGAACTCATCTCACTCCTCGGTGACCAGAAGGATAGCAGTCGTCTCCTATGGTTGTTGGAGAATCTCTGGGAGAAGCGAGGCGCCCAGACGTGGGGCTCGGAGGTGAAGCTGACGCTCGGCATCCGCCTCGTGCAAGCCCGGTTCCAGGCTGGCGATCGCCAGATCCTCCCGGCGATCCAGCTCGCCGAGGACATCGTGTACAATCTGCGCAGGACTCACGGACCACGGCACAGGCAGACCCTGGCCATGTACGAGATCCTCGCGAGCATATACACCAGCACGGGCCACTACTATTGCGCCAAGAGCACCGCCGAAAACGCCAACGCGGTGGCCAAGAAGCGCGACGCCGCGCTCGCGAGGACGTACTATAGGAAGGCGATCACGGCGAACGAGGACCTGCTGAAGCTCCTCGTCGACGCCGACGCCGACGACAGCGAAGATGAGGACGACGACCAGTTCTCCGTCGGCAGCAGCCACCACGGCTCCGTCAGGATGCGGACCAGCACGTACGGACTGAACCGGCGGATCGTGTCGAAACCGAGCATCCCGTCGCTGCTGCCGGGCCACTCGAGCAAGAACGACGCCGAGAGCGAGGTGGGGCACCATCGGCACCACGAGGCGGCACCGAGGGAGGTCCTCGTCGAGGTCGCTGGGAAACACCTCCGGCTGGCCAAGCTGGCGGTCCAGCGCTACGGCGGATGGGAGAAGCTCACGGCGCGCAGGTTCGAGGGCCTCACGAGCCGCATCTGGAAGGAGTTCGGGCTCGAGCTCAAGGTGAAGGAGGACCTCGTCCTCAGCGCGCGGTGGAAGGTGTCCGGGTACGCGCTCGGCAAGGCCGAGGGCGGCGTCGACGAGGATGGCTTCGTGGCCCCTGCGAACTGGGCTATATCCTAGACGGATTTAGGTTTTCTATCTGTATATGTGGTATGTGGTATGTCGTGTGATTATTTTATAGTGTGTTAGTCTTGTATTATGTAGATGGTTTGTTTGGATATGCTTGGATGTTTAGTTAATTAATGAATACCTGGTTATAGATAATAATTCCATAAATCTGTTATTTTCAACATTTAGATAGGTATATGCTACTTTACCTATTAAGTGCGTTTATGTTTCTTGATCATATGCAGTTATCTATCCACTTTTGAATATCACCGAGTTGAAACAACCACTAAAGGGATAATACACGCTATATTAATCAAAGCGCGCAGAATATAATGCTTAGGAATACCTTTATTTCGGTAAAGCTAACTCTACACGCACCTCGCCGCCGGGAGTCTTGTGTCTAAGGTATAGTGGGAAAGATCGATCAGCCTTATGTAACCATGAAATCAAGGGGAGGAAAGACGAGCATTACGGCCTCCTTGCCCGTGCACCGCAGCCGGAACAACGCTCCTTTTAATACCTGAATCGATCTTCACAGAAGCACAGCCCTGTAGGCCAAGATGGGCTGCAAAAGGGCTAGAAAGGAGGCTCTATTAGCTATTAGACTTAGCTTTAAGATTTAATATCTCTTGGATTTGTAGACTGTAATATTCACCGCTAATAAGTCCCATCCGGTATATATCCCCAGCGGCCGCAAGTACTAACAGCACTTTATCGAATACAGATGAGTAGTAATCATCGCCCAGGCCTATCTACCTATACCCTCGATACTCGCTGCACTTGGTTCTCGATCGGCCAACAGCGTGAACGGCTATAAATAAGTCACGTTTATATGACAGAGTATATAGCCCGGCGGCGCAAAAGAGCTAGACATAGCGGTACCTAATCAATAAAATGCCATGGGATCTCGAAGATGCCGTAAGAGCCCTATATTCCCTCCACGCCAGTGGCCTGAGGAGCTATTTCGCTATCGACGTCCACACCTCGTTGTCTCTTAGATGCCCTCCAGTCTCGCCCAAGCCCAGGTCATGGAGCAGCGATCCCAGTGTACTTTAACCACCCGGAAACTTACAGACTATTATCCAACGGGAACAATTACAGCTAGCTACTAGTACCCGCACTTCGAACCTTAAAGCTCATTGCGTGTTGCTCCAAACAAAAAAGAGGCCCATTCAAAGATGCCCTATCCGCGAATAGTATCACTCATGGCGCTGTGGGAGGCTAGTATTCCTCAGCCTACATTCCTATCAACGGGGCATGCCGCCACCGAAACACTATCCTTTCCCTTCCATAGCGACGTACGAAATTCTTAAAGCTAATCGCATGCGAATACCCACCACCAGAAAGGCGCTCTTCTGCACGCTAGTAGACAGCGCTTTGGACTATTGGAAGCCAGACGCCTTCTCATATATACATGCATTCGGCGTCTCCCGACGAGGAATAGCGCTCTTCAGCCGTCGCGAACTCGTCGATTCCGCGATTAAGATGCTGAATGGTTATACGAATGAGGCGGCGGGAAGTATAGTGCTGACACCGTGAAACTCGTCGGGTGGTGATCACAACGAGAGCCTGTCTTCTGCGCAGCATTCGTAGGCTAAGCTCGCCCGTGGGCGTACGCTGACAGGAACCAGGGTGACGCCTATAATTTTGCTTTCGATCTAGACTTGGTCAACGTCGAGCCTTTTGATCGAAATGATGGGCGGCTGCGCTGACTCTCAACGCTGCGTCCAAATCAGATAGTCTAAATATAGGGGTAATATTGGACTATTCGAAAGCAAATCCAAAATGTGTTGAACCGTGTGACGAATATCTGCAGTTATCTGTTACTGGGTCGGATGTGAAGCCATCGTGAGATCCGAGAAAAGGCCGTTAGGTCGTTTTGGGCCTCAGCAGCCCTCTAATACCCTCAGAACACCCGATGATCTTCCTAACTATTCCCCATTGACGTGCTATATAATGCAAGCCTCCGACGCTATAGCCTCCACACTAGGTTGTTCCAGACGTAAGATCCCCCCCTCGTAAGTCAAAAAAATCTCCGCAGGGCGTACTCAGCCTAGCCGCTGAGGTAGACTGGCCATCTCGACAGCGGCGCTACCGGTACGCATACAGCCCATCCCCCGTGCTGCGGAGCCGGGGAAATTGTGTCGGAGAACCCCGTTGTGCTTCTAGCCAGCGTAAACCATGCCCAGGGTATAGGATCACGGAGGCAGCATGAAGTGGTGATTCCTCGAGCTTAGTACAATATTCGTTCAGCTTTTTCAAACCACGTAGGACGGGGAGGCGAACGTAAACCTTCTATTCGCCGAAGAGGCTCTCGGCACATTTCCGCAGGCCGAAATCGCCGTATTAAGCGTGGGTGCATATGCTCTAATAGCGCGTAAGCCGAAGGGGGTCGTTGGCGACGCCTCTGATAACGTTGTGATAAGGTTCGCGAGGCCTGCGATACCGTAAAGGAGAGTCGAAGGCCAAGATGTCGTATTTGGTCTAGAGCAGAGGGAAAAGCTATGTACTGTGTCTGTGGAGAGTTGCCGACCCACACAGGGTGGACCCCCTATTTACCGTGCGTAGTAGACGTCGTCGAATCATCAAATAGGGTTTTCCAATCGTCCATCTTTTCTAACAGATACTCTATCCTAATTGAGACCTCTGAGAGAGCTCCATGGCTACCTTACTTACCTACTCTATCCCCGCGTTCGTAACGTTTGGTGACATGGCGGCTTAAAAACTCGCTGCGTTTGAGACAACCGCACCCATTTACGTAGTACAAGATTATGAAGCTTGCTAATTAGCCCTCGCCGTTTTAAGAGTTTAAGAGACGGAACGGTAGATTTAAGTGGTGGCTGTTGCTGTATACATAAACATTGATATCGAACGTCTAGTTGAATAAGACGCGGACACGTCAGGCATTTCACAGGAAAGGTAGGTACCCCGGTTTGCCCGTGCTAGAGGTGATGGGGGTTCACATCCTATTTGGCGCCGTCTTGGGGCTGTGTCGAGCCTAGATGGACGTTGGAGGCCTGCCAGAAGCCTGCCTCCTGGGCAGTACCTGGGTTCTGGCCCCGTCCCCGCCGATATCTTCTTCTATGGATTGATCGTTGATCGTTGATTGTGCTTGTACCTCTTCCCTTCGCTCTATCGATTCAAGCTGGCGTTCTCGAGCATGACGTCTAATACTAGGTGCATCCATACCTCTTCTGGTAGCCTGCAGCACATCCCAAATCGTCGGGAGCACCGTTTCTGGCATGCAGCGTAGGTAGGTATATGACCTCCCGCGTGTGGAGGTACCTATGTAGATACCTACTTCTACGGCGGGGATGGGTGGCTGTGCTATGTACTTTTTGAGGTACTTGAACAGGGGTACCCGGGATTGATACCCGAACAGGACTAGATACTGCCGACTCACCACTACTGTTTCGGGCAGCTTATTACGTAGCTCGTGCGTAGCTCGGCAGGAAGTAGCAGGTAGCAGGTAGCAGGTAGCAGGTAGCAGGTAGTAGCAAGGGGAGGACGCCAACTCGATTCATCCATTTCATTCACCTTCGCTTCGGCTCTGGAGGTGTCGAGCAAAAAAAAAAAAAAAAAAAGTGATGTGTCAAGCGTGGATTGACGGATTGACTGATCGAGCATCGATAATGATGTAGTGTCACGGCATCATTCACACCCAACCGACGTCCTGCTCTGCCGCTCTTCCGTTCTTCCTCGGTTCGCACCTAATCTCATTCATATTCCGTATCTACCGATACCTAACCTACGCTACGCTGGACAATTGATATAGCTATTTCCTATTTCCCCTGCTTCTATTCCGTCAACTCCCTTCCCCCATCGTATCTCCGACCTTGCCGGCCAGCCATGGTCATGTATTTACGTGTCGTCGTCGGCGTCTAGAAGTCCAAGGTACCTACTACGTAGTGGCGACGCGAAAAATGACTGTCACCGCCGCCAGTGGTAGCGGTACTGGGACTAGGCTCTTGCGTCGAACCGGGGCCGTGGACACTCGCCCGCTATACGCGACCATCCTTATCTTTAGCTTTCTCGCCGTCTATTCCCTTGTGCTCGGGAGACTATCTACACCTACGTCCGCCTCCATATCCACTCGGCATCACTATGGCCAGCGCAGCCTGCTCGACTCGTCCGGCGAGGACTGCCGCTTGGTGCACAGCGCTCCCGATAAATGCGCCTTTGTCAAGCGTAATTGCCACGACGAGGAAGCCGGTCTCTTCGAGTACCTGACCCTGTACTACTGCCGCCTGGGCCATGTGCAACCCCTGGCCTTCGTCGTCCTCGTCCTCTGGCTTGGTTTGCTTTTTACTTCCATCGGCCTCGCTGCGAGTGACTTCTTTAGCGTTAACTTGAGTACTATTTCTACCTTTCTTGGCCTGAGCGAGAGTTTGGCCGGCGTGACTTTTTTAGCTTTTGGAAATGGTTCGCCCGACGTCTTCAGCACATTCGCCGCTATGAGCTCTAACAGCGGCAGCATGGCTGTTGGCGAGCTAATCGGTGCTGCCGGCTTCATCACCACCGTCGTCGCCGGTTCCATGGCCTTGGTGCGTGAGTTCAGGGTCGCCAGGAAGACTTTCGTGAGAGACATCTGCTTTTTCATAGTAGCCGTCGGCTTTGCTGTCGGCTTCCTATTCGACGGACAGTTGCATTTTGTCGAGTGCTCCATCATGATCGGCTTCTATCTCTTCTATGTCGCTGTCGTCGTGGGCTGGCATGCTTACACCAAGAGGCGGAGCGCTCGAAGAGCCAAGGAAGCCGCATCTCGAGCACATTTCTACGGAGCTACCAGCGACCACGGTAATGACGAGCTCGAACCGTACCGGGATGGCCCTGATGACGACGATGACCTTTCTACATCGATGGGACGCGTGTCTGCCACCATAGATATAGAGGCGTTAGAACGGACCCCCTTGATCGAGATTGGAAACGCCGATGAGGATGTGGACGTCGAGTCCCACCAGAACCAGCATGTTGCTGCTGAAGTAACGAGCAGCATGCGGGTGAACCGACCGAGAGGACGCCGTAGCAATACGACCATCACCCCGATCCGGCCTAGTTTGGTCGGTGCGCTCGAATTCAGGTCGGTGCTAGCATCTCTGCAGAAAGAGGGAAACGTACGCATGAGGCCGATCAACCCCCGCGCCCATTCCACCACCCACCTGCGTGCCGGCCCTCATCTTACGGTCCAGGAACAAGCTAGCCCGTCTCCCGCTACAAGCTATGACGCCACAACCCAGACGACTAGAAATCGTGCCCTCTCTTCGGGAGATGTCCCGGCAACAATTGACCCCGATATAGCAGAACGGCAATCAGTGGACGAGGAAGCTCGGTCCCATGGCCTCCATATAATAGGCGGTAGATTGGCTCCCCCTCCTTTGATGGACAGGTTGCCTGAACCATCTCCCTCCGAACGTGAATCTCAACTTTTGACGCCTTCATTACGTCCGCTACATACACAGCTACATACACAGAGTCCCCCTAGCAGCGAGAGATCGTCACCGCAACTGTCTCCTTTCCCGGGCTTTACAGACTCGCCCGTCGCGATGACTCCAAGTACGCCACAGCCATCGTACCTAAATCTTCCAGCCCCGGCCGTAGAGCCCCCTTCGCCGATTTCGAGCTTGACCGGGCCTACGGGCCCCAAGCCTGTGAAGTGGTGGCCTTATAGCATCCTACCCCCACCACACATAGTGCTAAGCACTCTCTTCCCTACCCTACAGGCATGGCGCACGAAGTCAATCTGGGATAAGTTCGTTAGTGTTATATCTGTGCCGAGTATTTTCTTATTGGTTATAACGTTGCCTGTGGTAGAGACTGAGGCGGCCGACGACGAATCTGATGACATCATTGCCGACCAGTCATCCTTGGTCCACTTACACACAGCTCCGCCCTCGCCTCTTGAATATGACGAATCCAGCCAACAGGAAACAGAGTGGCAGCGCTACAGACGTAGCACTTTGTCTCGTGGATCGAGCCGTAGTCCTTCACCCAATCGTGCTAACCTGAACGGCTCTCAACTCACTGTGACAGACGTTACAACCTCGACCGCGCCGATCCAGCCCACTATACAGGTGCAACCCCCCAAGCCTCCCTCAGATCTGGGGCATGACGCTTCGACGGTAGTAGAAGAAGACCAAGGCTGGAACCGTTGGCTATTGATACTCCAAATCTTCACCGGCCCGCTATTTTGCGTGGTAGTAGTCTGGGCCAATTTAGCCGAGGACCTAGAGAATCCTACGAAGGTTCTCGTGAAGGCTATACTAATATCTCTTGTCTCTTCTCTGGTGCTGTTGGGTGTGCTCCTTGCTACTACATCGCCCGACCGTAGACCGAAGTATCACGTTGCATTTTGTTTTCTTGGATTTGTTATCGCCATTGCTTGGATATCCACAGTAGCAGGTGAAGTAGTAGGGGTGATGAAAGCATTTGGTGTCATATTAGATATTTCGGAAGCGATTCTAGGACTGACGGTCTTCGCAGTCGGCAATTCTGTCGGAGACCTGGTCGCTGATGTTACGGTCGCCCGGCTAGGTTATCCTGTGATGGCACTGTACGAGGACACTTCCCCAGCAATCATAACATCAGGAATACACCAGACTAACGTCATATTAGGTCGGCATGCTTCGGCGGGCCTCTGTTGAACATTTTGCTCGGAATCGGTCTCGGTGGTGCATATCAAACCATTCGTGCTGCAAACAAACATCACATGAAGCACCCAGATGAGCCTTACCGATACCGCCCCTACCGCATCCAAGTCACGGCTACGTTGGTGGTTTCGACGCTGGCACTACTCATAACGCTCTTCGCGTTACTCGTGGTTGTACCGATGAATAAGTGGATGATGACCAAGAGGATAGGCTGGGGGTTGATTGTGCTCTGGACGGCGAGCACCGTGATTAACTTGGCCATCGAAATTACCGGAGTCTGGCAAGACGTAGCATGATTTGCTCGTGACCAGCGCGCGCAAGCAAGAAAGCAAGAAAGCAAGCAAGCCACGTATGCGTCATGCTCAGCAGGACGAACACGGTGAAGCACCGAGTGAGCATGTGTGTGTCTGTGTGTATGTGTGTGCGTATGTGTGCTCGGTAGCATCAGTACGAAGTACGTAGTTCGAATACCCATATCGGTGAATACATTGAAAAGTATTGTTCCCCACGGGCCGCGTATTTCCGGGCGGATTGCGCCGTGGCGAGTGGTTTGCGATGTATCGTGCGACATGTTGCCGTGGCCGGCTGGGTGTGTGACGCCTCTCCGTAGACCGCTAATTACGGATTCCTACATTCCCAGTGGAAGCAGAACCTCGCACACAGAAATTGCGCGTCATCAAACCTCTAATCACACGGGATCCAGAACCCGCGTCTGTCCTCGACGAGGAGCCGGCTTCGGCAGTTGCGGGGTGTAACGAACCAACCCGTCCGCCTGAAATGTGGCTCCTCGAGAGCCAAACACCTATGTCATTGCACGACCAGGAGGCCGCGTAATCTCACGATGCGGATTAACAGCGCGCCGCTCTCGTTATTGCGCCTGCCGATGGTGCCACATATCCGAATCACGCGGAATATAAGAAGGCAGGCCCTTGACCTCGAAGGAGTTATCGTGGAAACCTTCAAACACAACATCTCGCACCCACAAGAGAATTCTTCAAGCCCTATCTTACCTTCAGATTTACACTCAAACATCAACCAAAGCCATCCACTCCATCTTCACCATGTCTCACCAGTCCAACCCCACGCCCACCGCCGCTTACGCCACGGGACCCCAGACCGAGGGCGCGGACCAGGCACCCGCGGGCTTCAACAAGGACGGCGAGATCACCCAGCAACAGGGTGCCGGCGACGTCGCCCCCACGACCACGGGAGACGGCACCGAACCCACCGAGGGCGAGGGCCAGAAGCAGCAAGGAGGCGGCCCAGGCGGCAAGCTTCGGGGCGTGTTCGGTCGATCAAAGAAGGGGTCTGATGAGGTGGAGGGACAAGGAAAGGGCGAGGAGAGCGCTCCGAAGCAGCAGTAAGCGCATGAGAACAGCCAAAGGAAAATCTCACGGGCGACGCCTTGCTTCCCTGGCCGTCGTCGTCACCCGTCAAGCCGATACTTCGCGCGCGGTCGATGTGCGCCCAACCACCCACCCAGTCTACTCACACGATGCGGCGGGGGGGACAAGAGATGATCAGGATTAGGGGGGGCCGATGATTTGAATATTTTTTTGGTTTTGCACTATTCACTTCTCTTCTTACCTCCTCCTTCACGCTGGGGAGAGACATAGGGCCAGCTGGCTGGTCGGGCTTAGATTGACAATGCCATCCACTCGCTTATCTTACTTAATTCGGTGCGCCGTGTATGTGAATGCAATGGGTGCTCTTTGGCTTCTCTCTCCCGTTGATGTTACTTGCTATCACCGCTAATGAAATGAATGTCCTCATAATGCTTGGCTACATACTATAGGAGAGAGATGGACTGGATTCAAGGCGGCATGCTGTGTACCATGGTACCTTAGGTAATTACCTAGATATCATGCTCGAAATACTACCTAGGTACCTAACCTAGGTGCCTTAGTAGTGGGTACGTAAGGCGTTGGTCGGCACCTGATAGGAGGGTTGCCGGGATGGGTTGGCCCCACGTTGAGCGGACCCTAGCTCCCATTGGTCTGGGCCCTGGCCCTTGCAGATCCGCGCTAGACCCCGTTCTCTAGACCGCCTGGAACACTACCTCTACCCAACCTAGACAACCCCTCCATCGTAGGTACCTATGCTTCAGCGTACTGTGTGCGGTAGGAGGGGTACCGTCCATGTTCTCACAAGTAGGTACGTAGTAGGTATACTTCAATCTGCTTCCAAGGTTGCTTGCTCGCTCACTTCGTATACCATTTTGGTTTTTCCCTTCTCCCTCTCTGCCTCTCTCTGCCTCTCTCTCTCTCTCTCTCTCTCTCTCTCTCTCCTTCTCCACGATTACTTTGCACATCATAAACACCCTTCGTTTCTCCGCTCCCCGTTTCCCTCTCCCCCCCCTCCCCCAAAAAACACAAAAACCCCCCTTACCCCCATCATGGACTCGACCCCTCCCGCCTACCCTCCCCTCGAGGAGCGGCCCATCAAGAACACCATCGTCCTGTTCGACGTCGACGGCACGCTCTCGCCGGCCCGCCGCACCGCCTCGCCCGAGATGCTGTCGGCGCTCGCGGCGCTGCGCCAGAAGGTCGCCATCGGGTACGTCGGCGGCTCGGACCTGTCCAAGCAGCAGGAGCAGCTCGGCACCGCCGACCGCCCCGTGACCACCATGTTCGACTTCAGCTTCAGCGAGAACGGCCTGACCGCCTGGAAGCTGGGCCAGGCCCTGCCCGGCACGAGCTTCATCCAGTGGATCGGCGAGGCCCAGTACAAGGAGCTCGTCAACTTCATCCTGCACTACGTCGCCGACCTCGACATCCCCGTCAAGCGCGGCACCTTCGTCGAGTTCCGCAACGGCATGATCAACGTCTCCCCCATCGGCCGCAACGCCAACCTCGAGGAGCGCCTCGCCTTCGAGAAGTACGACCTCGAACACGGCGTCCGCCCCGCCTTCATCGAGAAGCTGAAGGAGAGGTTCGCGCATCTGGACTTGACGTGGGTTTTTCTTTTCTTTTCTTTTCCCTTCCCTTCCCTCCTTTTCCCTCTCACTTCCTCCTCTTTACACCAAATACACAACAGGCAATAACTACGAAACGAAGAGAAACAACAAACAAAACAAATGATAGCTAACATAACCCCTTCAAAAAACAGCTACTCCATCGGTGGCCAGCTCTCCTTCGACGTGTTCCCCACTGGCTGGGACAAGACCTACTGCATACGGCACCTCGAGGACGAGGCCAGCAAGCCCAACGGCATCGAGTACAAGACGATCCACTTCTTTGGCGACAAGACTTTCAAGGGCGGCAACGACTGGGAGATCTACACCGACCCGCGCGTGACCGGCCACTCCGTCAAAGACCCCGACGACACCCGCCGCATCCTCAGTGAGCTCTTCGGTGTCTAGACGACCTGGCACGCCCTGCTCCGCCCCCGCCCGGCGGCTTTACATTGCTGGCCGGAGATGTCAGACCCTTCCTTCCCCTTAACTGTGGCTAGGAGGCTGGTAGGAGAGGTAGGAGGAAACTGTTAATGAAATAAAATAAAGACGAGGGGGAAAACGAACAAGCGAAGACGAAATAGATCTTGTCTTTCCAAAAGACCCCCCCAAAAAAAACTTAAGATGCCCACCCAAGATTTGATGCAACGACCACCTACACAGACGACGAGATAGAGCACGCCCACTTTTAAAACTAGAGCGAACAAGATCATAAAAACAGGTCAGCAAGGATATATATCCCCATGATTAGAAAAAAGGTCGATCTAAAAGAGGCTATCACTGCTACCGCCTACGTAAAAAAGAAAAAGGAAAAGAAGAGATTAAGCGCAGGTGAGAGGGGAAAAGGCAAAGGGGGTTTATCACGATATACGGCAGGGGCTTGGAATCGGAATTCGTTCAGATTTGCTTTCTACCTTGACTCGTTCACTCATCCCCCGTTTATTTCACTTTGAGGGGGAGCCCCGTTTGAGGCACAACTACCATCACCACCAATACCATCCTCATCATCATCATCATCATCACCAGCATCACCACTACAACCGCCGCAATATACCCCCTCATCCTGGTTCCCCGTTTCCGTGCTTACTACCATCCCTAGCCTAGGTAGAGAGAGTAAGACAGGCCTGGCTAAATAATAAGAACCTCCACGGTTTCGATTCGCGCTCTTCACATGATAGTAATGACCATAATCCTCATAAAAACACATTCCCCGCCCCGCTTCCCATCCTAGTTGCACACACGGCCTTCCGCTTCCCGCATTCGGCTAGATAGTAGATAAAGACGCCCCGTCCCACTCTCTGTTCCCGCAGGACCCCTTACCTCCCGAATTCAAGGTGCGGGACGATGACGGGGCCGTACTTGGTAGGCGCGGTGAACGCCCCGTCACCCTGGACCACGAAATCCACGGCGAGGCTCAACTTGCTGAGCCCGTTGCCGTTGCCCGCGGTGCCGCCGCTGTGGACGGAGGCGGCGTACTGCGTGCCGGCGATGGCCTCGGGGTCGTAAGCGACGACGGCGACGTAGTTGCGTCGGCCCATGAGCTTCTTCAGTTCGCGGGGGTTCCCGCTGGCGTCCGTGTGGAAGATCTCCATCATGTCTTCCTTGGTGTCGCTCAGCACGTCCGTCGACGACTTCTGCCCGTTGGGCGGCACATAGTACGTCTTGTTGCTGTGCAGCATCTTCAATATGTAGTTCGCCGCCGGCGCCGCCACGATGGGCGATGTGATGATCTGGTACATGGTTTTATGGTCGCTCGGGTGCGAGGGGTCATGCACTAGGCCTGCACCTGCGGCATTGACATCTTCAAAGAGTTACCGGTTAGTTGGGTACCGCACTTTGTAGCCCCAAACGCAGAGGCGGGAGAGAAGGAGTTGGCCATCAGGGCCAGGGATGGGTGAGGAGGCGGTGAGGGGATGCGATAGCACTAGGGATTAATCGTAGATAAAACTTACCTCCTGATAAGAAAGTCATGCGAATGCCCTTCTGGTGAGCGATACCCTGCAGCGTCCGGATCAGATATGTGCGTTCGAGGTCCTTGCTATCGTGTGTCCACATGTCTTTCAAAATCTCGCCAATGTCGAGGTCGCCGAACTGGTTGACGACATTCCCCATGAGGCCCGACTTGCCGACCGCCTTCTTGACCTGATTAAAGCCCTGTGCTACAACTTCCTTACCACCCACGATGCCGGCCACGGAGCTTGTGACCTTGCCGATCACGTTATATCCTGCGTTCACGGCCTTTTTGCCAGTCGCGAAAGTGTTGGCCAGGCTCTCCATCGTGTCGAGACGCGGGTAGATGAGAGGCACCGACACCATCCAGATACAGTGCTGGACACTCGGGGGCAGCATGGCGACCTTGGGAAATAGCCCCTGGTAAGTAGGACCAGCAAGCACGCGGTGCTGCGACCGCTCAGATCGGACGTCGACGCCCACGACTACTACAGCCGGGCCGAGGAATTTCACAAAATGCCAGCCTTGCCCTGTAATCGTGAACAGGTCCAGATCGTGACTGACATTCCGGAGAATCTCTAGCGTCGTATGATGCTGGAAGAGCAGATACATATCCACCGCTATCCGACCGATATTCTTAAATACTTGAGAGTTCTGCATATAATCCGGGTAGGATCCGTAACCATCGAAGCTGTAATTGTGTTAGAGTTAAAGCCCCTAATAGATTCAAGTTCGGGTTTCTTGACAAGACTTACATGTCATGATCGTCGATCTGGCAGATGTGAGGGATCTGGGCAAAGGCCTCACGGAGGAAAGGTTGGTCAAAGTGGCTCGTATAGAAATGGAAATAGGCGTGTGTCACATCCTCTTCGTGGCGCGCCGTCCACGAAGCATTCTTTCGATTATCCTTACCAGGTGTCGCCAACCATTGCTTCAGGAGCGGCACCTCCTTCCATAACCTATCTCCGTAGATCTGGTCGCCCAAACCGAGCTGGACGTGGAACCCACCGCAATCCACATTCTTCTGTAGCACATCTTTCCACATGAATCCGATGCCGCCTAGTTTGCTACGCTCGTTTTGTGATGTGCTCGCAGCAAAGTCATTACCCGAATGCGCCATGAAACGCCAGCCGGTCTCCAGCCGTCCCGCTACTACAAACTCGTAACGCGTGCATCCTAGATGCGATGTCACGGCATACGTCCACCGCTCGGTCGCCTCGGCCATCTGAAGATCAACGTCATACTTATAGAACTGCCACCTTTGGTGCGTGTATATAGAATGGGGCACGAGCTGACGAGGGTTTGGCGACAAGTCCATACTTTGATGGATGTGGATGGTGGGCGGCTGAGGTGCATCCGTGACGATCATGATACTACCTAGCCACAAGCCCTTCTCGACATCCATGTTGACGTATCGCAGATAAGGACCAAAATACACCCCATTAGTGGGATGGACCTTGTACATGTCCACGCCGGCCCCAGGAGGGGGGCCACTAAACCCGGCGGCACTTGGTGTCGCCGTTGCTACGCTCATGATGCTCTCCGCGTACCCGGGAGTTTGCGGGGGGAACATGGGCGAAGCCATGGCGCTTTGCTTGCCGAACATAGGTGAGGCTAAGGGGTTACCGTATGTCGAGGCGGTCGGAGATAGCGGAGCTACATCATGGTGGATGGGATTCGGTCCTTTTGGAAACTCCCATTGTGTAGCTTGTGTAGCTAGGTGGATGTAATAATACTGGCCTGAGTTCTGATCAAGGTGAGCGATCCAGCCTTCGGGCAGCGGGGGAGGTGACGTTGGTCCCTGGCCGTTTTGGAACGGTGATGGGGTGTGGACGACTGTGGCAGCAGAGGAGGCGGCGCCCGCGCCGGCCGCAGCACTGGCCGCGGGTACGGCAGTGGGAGCTTGAGCTTGATGTCCACTATGCTGGCTCTCAGGGCGAGGATCATTAGCAAAGGCCGGATGGCCTGGGTGTTGTAGAGCAGGAGAGATCAGTCCAGCTGCAATTTCATTATCCTTCTTCGGAGGCGAAGACACTCCGTCAGGTCGCGCCGCAGCAGGCCCTTGGCCCGCCGGTCCGGGCCGTTGTTTCTCATTCGGATATCCAGAGGAGCCTCCGGCGGGTGTGATACTAGAATAGGCTGGTGGGGGACTAGGTGACATCTGCATGCGTTGGAAGTCTTGCTCAAGAACACTGACTTGCAGAGCGGGTCCTCCTGCCGCATTTGAGTTCTGGGGCGCATTAGCGTTTGGCAGACGGGTGGCCTGGGGACTGAAGCTGGGCGCGGTCGGACTAGCTACGGGGTTTGCTCCTTGATACACAGTTGGAGGGCCATGTGGCTGTTGGTCCGGAGTCTCCGTTGGAGTCCACGGTCGGGGAGGTTGTGGAGCTGCCGGGTGCTGCCCATACTGTGCCAAACGCTGGGATGCTGCCGAACTTTGGAAGCTGTTTAGTGTTGCAGTGCCCGAGATCCCGGCGGCAGCGTAGCGGGCTTCGATCCCGCCGCCAGGAATGTTACCCTGTTCGACGATGGGGGTTTCGGGCGGCGGAGGAGATCCTCGGTTCGCTCTCGTGGTTGACGTGGACGCCGTTGATGCGAAGCGGTTCACCCCGCTATCCTCAGGCATCTTCAGATAGCTATCCTGTGTCGGTTGTTGTGGTCGCGCATTACTATTCGAATTTGAACTCGAACCGGCCGAGTTCCCACGAGGTGGTGGATAGTAGGGTTTCTGATGATAATCGGGAAAGGATGTGGCCGAGACAGGGGCGGGCTTTTGCTGGTTTGACAGAGGTTTCGCGAATAAACCACTATCATCCCCCTGAGGACTCGAAGGGCTGAGGGTTCCCGGCAGCGGCTTCGGGGCGGTACCACGGCGTTCAGCGAGGCCAGGGCCTCTCTTCTCGATGGGACTCGTGTCAAGCCGAGGGGTGGTGTCGTTCAGACGGGGTGGGCCACTTGAGCCAGTAGGGCTAGTATATATCTTGCCCACAGACGGCTTCCGGTCGTGGCTAGGATATGAAGGTCGACCCGATTGCGAAGACTGCCCTATGCGGAGATCGTCGTCATCGGGGTAAGGGAGTGGTGCGGCCGAACTCGAAGCACCCGGCGGCAGCGGAAAGCTAGGTTTCGAGGCCACTGGAGCAGGGTACTTGAAGCGCGAAGGCCTGTCGGCAGCAGGCTTGGGGCTCTCGGGTTTGAATATCCTCAGGGGCTCTACTGTAGGGCTGTCGCAATTTTCGGCGGGTTTATTGAGGAACATCTCCTCTTCTGGTCGACCATGATGGTCCATGTTTGGGTCTGTGAGACTCGCTCGGGGCGAGCGATACACACAGACGAATAATTCTCAAGCGCGTCAGGTACTCTGAACGGCGATGACGACGCACAGGGAGAAAAGCCAATGATAATAGGCTATGAGCCTCCGCTGCCACGGTTGTTCGAAGTGGCGCTGTCGGGAGGCCGGTCTTATCGCGACCTAGTGGGGTACGAAGGCAAGGCAAAGTGAGGCAGGCCTCTTACACCAATATCATAAAGGCTAACAGTGTGACTGAACCGGCTTGTCCAGCGCAAGCCCTGCCGATCAAAGTTATCGCTCGATGTGGTGAGTTATGCGAGTCACACAGAAGCAGACGAAGCAAGAGAGTTCGGAACGAGAACGCGCGAACGAGAAAAGATAAGAATAATAAGAGTAACGGGACTGATAGTAAATAGGAGGCAGCAATAACGATTGAAGACAGCGGGATAGTGAGTGGCCTGCCCGCATTACAACATTACAAGCGGCTATCCAGAGCAGAGCAGCAGAGCTTCGAGCAGTACTCGAGCGAGGGGCCGCGGGGAACAGTGACCAGACCAGGGCAGCAAGCAGGGGTCGCTCGCGCGGGCCTGCGCGCGGGCGGGTCCGTTCTATTATATCACGCCGAGTTGGGTTGGTCCTCGTTGCTTGGCGTCCAGTCCGAAGAGCCTCATGATTGGCCCCTCGAAAAGCAGGCGCTTAAGTTGGGGAGAGGGACGAGAAATAGGGAAGAAGCAGTCCATTATGTCGAAGCGCCGCGCAATCTCAGTGCAGCTAGGGAAAAGCTGTGATACCCAGATAGGTATCTCTGTAGTGGGGAGGGCCAGGAGGGGGGACGGGAGACACGGCACTCGGCTCTATCCCTTCTCCCTCTCCTTTTCTCTTTCTCACTCTCTCTGTCTCTCGCGCGCTCTTTTACTAGAACACAGCATGATACGATAAGCAGACATCGTAGTTCAAGGGTAGTTCTACGCCAGACGGGATGGACTGGAGTTGGTGTTTCTTAATACCCATAACATACATCTTCTTATGTACTATAATACTATAGCACAACTATCACTTACACTTTCCCTACAATACCACAAATGGGCACGATTAACTAAATATAGATACCTACCTAGTACCTAGGTAGGTCCCTAGGTAGTGCATATTAAGATACCTACTTTAGGTACTCTTAGGTTGTGCAGGCACCTACCTAAGTACCTACCTTAGGTACTTATCTACCTAGGTATATATCTAGGTATGCGGCGGTTATGTTGAGTGACCGACTAACCGACTAAACTACATAAGTATATATGCAGATCTATTCGAGACCGATGCCACACTATTCAATGCAACGAGAAACACGCTACCTCTTAGGTAGGCTACCACCGACGTATCTAAGGTGGTATTCACACTTCCAGCATGCAGTAAGACCTTATGCTGGGCATGTACTATGTATGTCACCTGTTACCATCTGACCCACAGGCTTGGCACCCCACTATAAGTAGTCTTCTGTACATAGTAGCAGATAGGATTAGCTTAATTCTTTCTATAACTTATAATACAACAAAATATAAGATTGCTAAAACTACTAGCATTACTGCTATAATTAATAGCTAGCAATTGTTTATTTTTATTGTTGCTTTTTTTTTGCTAGTTAGTTATTTTATTGTTTTAAAATTAAGTTGCTGCTTATATTTTTTATTTTTTACTATTATTTTTTTTTTTTTAATATGCTTTTTTAAGCGTTTTTTCTTTATATAACCTAACTAGTTATTTGTTATAATAAGCTAAGCATAAAGTATTGCTTAATAAATATTTTTTAAAAAAAATTTTATTTTTTTATTTAAATAGCTTATATTATTAGCTAAAATTAAGCTTATATAGTTATTTAAACGTTAAATATATTAATTTTATTAAACTAATTACTTATATTTTTATTTTATTTCTTTTTAAGATTTTAAGTTTATTAAGCTTATGTTGTTTTTTTTAGCTTTTTTTTTTAAAACGTTAATAATATTATTTTTTATTTTATTAAGTAAGCAGAATTTAAATATAACTTTAAAACCTTTTTTAAAAGCTTTAAAAAATAGCAAGTATAAACTTTATATAAGTTATATATAAAATTATAACTATAGCTATTAAAAACTTTTAAAAAGTTATATTAAGCTTTAATATAAACATTAAAAACTTTTAAGTTTTAAGTGTTTTTATTTTTTTTTTATTAATTAGTTAAAAATGTTTATTTTAGCTTAGTTTTTTTTAAACCTTTTTATTAAGCTTTATAAACTTTATAATTAATTAGTTTTTTACTTTTAGCTTTAAAAATAAACTTTTTATTATAGCTAATTTATTATTTGCTAAAAATACTACAAACTTAATTATAGCTATATTTAAATAATATAAAACTAATATTATTAAAGTTGTTGCTAAAACTATTAATTAAATTTACTAGGATTTTTTTGCTTTTAATAGCAATAAAATAACGTTAAAGCTAAAAAAAATCGGTTTTTTTAATTTTTTTTAAAAAATACTAATAGCTTAAAAGTAATAGCTTAAAATAAATAAACTATTTATATTAATATATAAGCATTTATAAATAAATTAACTTATTTTATTGCTGCTTATAATAAAAATAAAATTTAAATAGCTTAAACTACTTGCTTTTAAGCTATAGCTTTTATATAATATATTATAAAGCTTATTAACTTAAAAAAAATAGCATTATATATAAAAACTATTAACTTTATATATAAAAAATTATAAAAATATTTTAAGAAAAACTATAGTAATGCTTTTTATATTTTATAGTAATATTATTTTATTTTATATAATTTTTATTAAAAAAAAGCTTTTTAATTATTTATTTAAAGCGTTTTATATAATAGTAAATCTTATAATTACTTTTTAAAAAATTAGCTGTTAGCTATATTTAAAGCTTTTAATTTTAAAATTTAAATAAAGTTTATTAAATTATTTAAAATAATTACTTTAAAATTATTTCTTAAAAAAATTAATAATAAAAAAAGCATTTTAATAAGCTAAGCTTATTAATTATTTTTATATTTGCAAATATTAGTTGCTTTATTATAGCAATAAGTTTTTATTTATTATAATAAATAATAAAATCTTTGTTTTTTTTACTTTTTTAACTTATATGCTTAATAAGCTAATTAGTTTTTTTATTATTAAAACTATAAAAAATATAGCAGAAAATAATATTAAAAGAATTTTTTTTATTATAATTTTTTTTTTAGAATTTTTTTGCTAAAAACTAGTAATATAGTTAAAATAAATAACTTAACTTTTATTAACTTATTTTAATACTTTAATATGTTAAAAAAGCTTAAAATTTTTAATATTAAAACTTTTAATAGCTTTAATAGTTTTAAAACTTTAATTAAAATTTTTTTTTAGCTTAAAGTAAAAATATACTACTAAATAAAAATAAAAGTTAACTAACTTTTTAAATATAATAAAAAAATCCTTTTAGTTAAAAAGCTTATATAAAAAAAAAATACCTAATATTTAATACTTAGTATTTCTTTAAAGGATTTTTTAATAATATTAACTTTAATAATAACATTAGTTTTTAAATAGGTAATTTTATTAATTAAATATATAATAATAAAATTTTTTTATATAGTTAGCTTATAAATAACTTTAGTTTTTTAAAAGCTTAAAATAAAAATTAAATGCTAAATAAAATTAGTTAATTTAATATAATAGCAATTTTTTATAAGTATATTAAATATTATTTCTATTATATTATATTTTTTTTAAAAAATAAGCTATATAAGCATATTAAAGCTAAATATAACTATATTACTTAAGCTTAAATTGCTATAGCTTATAACTTTGCTAAAGTTTAATATATTAATAATAAAATAAATATATTTTTATTTTTATAAAAGAAATCCTTAAGCTAAAAGAAATTTTTACTAGCATAAAAAAAATCTTTTAAGCATTTTTTTTATATTTTTAAAGCTTTTAAAAAAATAGTTTACATTAATTTTTTTATTATTTAGTTTTTAGTTAATTTTTAACTTAAGATTAGTATTAGTTTTTTTTATAAGTTTAAAATATATTTATAGTTATTTTTTATAATTTTAGCAACTTTTAAAAAGCAAGTTTTTATTTATAATAATATTAGTTATATTAAAATGCTTGCAAATAAAAGCTAAATTATATAAAAATATTTTAATATTAAAATATAATAAAAAGTATTTTTTATTATTATATAAAAAATAGCTTAAAATAAGCTTATTATTTTTAAATATATAATTTTTTAGTTTTTTTTTTATAGCTTTTAAAATAAAAAAAATATAGTTGCTAGCTTTATATATAAAGTTATATTAATTAATAGTTTTTAAGCTAAAATATTGCTTAATATAAATATTTTAAATGCTAAGCAAATAAATATTATCTTATTAAAAAAAATAGCTATTATTTAGTTTTATAAAATAATAATTTTTTAGTAGTTATTTTTAGTTAAGCTATATTATTATAAACTAAAGTTTTTACTTAATTATTTATTTATATTTTTAAAAAGTTTTATATTATACTTTTTATAACTTATAAAGCTAGCTATAGCTAGAATTTTTTATTTAAGCTTACTATTTCTTATATTTTTTATTTTTTTATAATTGTTAATAATAAGCTTATATATATTTTTATATAAAATAATATAAAAAAAAATATTTTTATTTTTAAACGTGCTTAAATTAAATTTTTTGCTTTTATAAAACTTAATTGCAAAAAATATTAAGTTATAAAAAAAAGCTATTTAAAGTAATTTTTTTTGCTATTTAATAACTAACTTAGTTAAGCTTAAAAAAAGCTTAGCATATTTTTTTAGCACTTAAGATTTTATTATATTAATTAAAAATAATATTAAGTACTTTATAAAAGTTATTATATTTAAATATATTAAACTTAAAATTATATAAGCTTTTTATAATTTAATTTTAAAATTTAAAAATATATTTTATAATATTAGCTTTGCTATTGTTTTAAAAAATAAATAGCTAGTTTTTTATTTAATATTTAAATAAAAAAAAAAAAATTTTAAAAAGTATAAAATATATTTTATAAATTAAAAAGATAATAATATTATTTAAAAAATAATTAAAAACTTATATAGCTATAAGTAAGTATTTTATATATATTAGCTTGTTTTTTTTAGTTTTTTTGTTTTTATTATTTAGCGCTTTATTTTTAACTTAATTAAAAAAAATAAAATCTTTTATAAAAGTTATATAGTTATTAACGTAAAAATATTTAATAAAATTAATTTTTTAAACTTTTATTTAATAAAGTTTTAAAATTAAATATTAAATAAGCTATATAGCAAAGCTTTTATTTTAATTTTTAATATAATTATATTTTATTACTAATAATATATTTACTTTTTTATTTGCTTAGCTATAATAATTACTATATAGCAAAGTTAATATATATTTAATTATTTTATAATAAGCTATAAAAATAGCAACGCTTGTTATAATTATTAAGGGCTGGTTTATAGCTTTATTAATACTATAAACAAAGATTTTAAGCTAAAAAAAAAAAGAAAAAAAAAAAAAAACTAGCATATATAAAAGCTAGTAATATATTATATATATAATAAGTCTTTTTAGTTATTAATAGTTTTATTAATAAAAAGTTAAATTAAAAAACTATTATATTAGCAATTATTATAACTATTATATTTTTTTTTACTAAAACTAAAATATAGTTATAAACTTTATTAAAGTTACTTATATTATTTAATTTTTATAGCAAAGCCTGCTTTTTTAGCTAAATTATTATTTAAATAGTTTTTTGCTTATATATTTTTAGCTATTGCTTTTATTTAATATTAAAGTTTTATTAAAAAACTTAAAGCTTTTTAATGCTGCTTATAAAATTTTTTTAGCTATACTAGCAAGTTTTTAAAGTTTTTAGCAAAATACTATATATTATTAAGGTTATATTTTTGCTATGCTACTTAATATTATAGCATTTTATATTTTTTATATAATTTAAATTGCAATATTTTTTTTACTTTAAATTTTGCTTTATTATTAACTTTTTTTGCTTTAAGTAGCAGTTGCATTTATTATAGTAGCAAGTTATTTGCAGCTTTTTATAGTTTATTAGCATAAAATAAATTAGTTATTTTATAAAAGTTTAAAAAGTTTAAAATATAGCTATATTTTTATATTTATAGTATTTTAAATAGCTTTGCTTATTATAAGTTTAGCTTAATTATTAATACTTAAGTTATAAAGCTTTTTTTTTTTAAAAATATATAATTGCTAACTATAAAGTTTACTAGTTTTTACTTATAGTTAGCTTATGTTTGTTATTGCTTTTATGTTTTAAATATTATTTTATAAGCATATTATTAAACTTTTTATGCTTATTATATTAGCTTAAGCGCTTATTTTTCTAGTTTACTATTTGCTTTTATATTAAGTAGCAGCAATAATAATAAGTTATAAATATTAGTTTTTATAGCTACTTTTAGTAGTATTATATTTATTAATAAATATTATAAAAAATTATATATAAAATTTAAAGCAAGCAAGTAAATATTTTAATTGTTTTAATATTTATTAATATAAAATTTTAATTATTAATTTAGCTTTTAGTTTATAAGCTTTATAGCACTTTAAGTTTATAAGTAAAATATACTGCTATAATAATATTTTATGCTAGTTAATTTATTAATTTTAGCTATAAAGCTTAAAATAAATAGTTTTATATTATTAAATATTTAAACTTTTAATATATTAAGTAATTAATAAATATATTAGTAATATTTTAAAGCTATATTTTTTATAGTATTAGTTTTATAAGCTAAAATATTAACTAAAAAATAGTTAAATTTATTAATAAATACTTAAATATAGTTATATTTATATTAATTTTTAAATATAGATTTTTTATTAATTATTATATATTTTTAAATTAAAGTTAATATTAATAGCAAATATAATAAGCTTAAAGTTTTATTTTATAATGCTTTATTTTTTTTATAATTATAGCAATTTTATATATATTTTCTAACGTTTTTTTTAAAGTAAAGCTAATAATAGTTTTGTTTTAACATTTTTATAGTTTTATTTTACTTTAAGTAAGCTATAATAACTAAATAGTAAGCTTTTTTTATTAAAGCTATTTATAAAAAAATTAATTTATTAGTTATAATTTTTAAAACTTTTAAATAGTATTTTTTTATATTTAGCTATTAAAGTTTATTTTCTTTTTTAATAAGATTTATTAAGTTTGCTTTTTTTAAAAATATTATAGTTAGTTTTACTAAAGTAACTAATATAGCTATTTTTGCAAAGTTAATTAATTTTATGTTTTGCTTTTTAGCTTTTTATGCTTTAATAGTAAGTAAGTTTATTATTTTTTATAAAAATACATTAGCAATTATATTTTGCTAGCTTAAATAGTATTAAAACATAATATTAAAGTTAAATAAAAAATTAGCTTATTATATTTATTATATTAATAGTATTTTTTTAGTTAAAAAGTAAACTAAAGCTTAATAGTTAATAACTATAAAAAACTTTATTTTTAGTAATTTTAAATAATAATATTTTAATATTTATATTATTGCTAAAAGTTTACAATTTTATATAAAGTATGCTTTTTTATATAATGTTATTATTTTTAAAAAGTATTTAATAAGTTTTTATTAGCTATTAAGTTGCTATTGCTAAATAATATCTTTAATAGTATTATATAAAATATTTATTTTTACTTTAGTAGGTATTTTAAATTTAAAAAAAGCTAGCACTAGTAATTAATAAGCTAATTATTTTATAGCTTTAAAAGCTTTTTTTTATTTTAAGCTTTTTTTAAAAAGCGCGTTTTTTTTAAGCAATTAATTAAAAAGTTTAGCTATATTACTTATATAATAAATAAATATGCAAATAAAGTTGCAAAGCTTTAAAAAAAATTAAACTGCTTATATTTTATTAAAGTTTTTAAATCTTTAGCTAATAATAGCTTTAATTTTAGCTAAATTTATTTTAATGCTTATTTTAGCTTTTAATATTATATTTAAGTAATTTATTTTTATTATATTAAATTATAACTTTTTAATATTACTTTGCAAATTTACTTTATATAGTTTATAAATAACTTTTTTATAGTAAATTTAATACTTTTTTTTAGTATTAAAATATACTAAAATATTATTAGCATATATGCTTGCAAACTTATTTAGTAATTTTTGCAGCTATATATTAATAAAAGTTTGCTATTAAGCTAATTTTACCTTAAGTTTAAAAAGTAAAACTAGCTATTAAAATATATTTTGCTAAGTTTTAAAAGCAATAAAATATTTTAATTTTAGCGCTATTTTTATTTTATAAAAAGCTTTAATAACATTAAATTTAAAATATTTTCTAGCTTATTAGCTATTAAAAATAATACTAAATAAGTTTAAAGCAAAAATAATATAGTTTTTTAAGTATTTATTTTTTTATTAATAGTTAATATAAAATTATTATTTTTAAAAATAAAGCTTTAAAGCAAATAAAATAAAAGCTATATTAACTTTTATATATAGCTTAATAAAGCTTAAAGCTAGCAACTAATTAATAACTTTCTTTTTTAATAAAAAATATTAAATTAAAATATAATATTTTAAAGGTAAGTTAGTAAGCTTTTTATTAATAAGTTTTAGCATAATATTAAAACTAAATTAAAAAAGTATTATAATATTTGCTTTAATTTTAAAAAAAAAGCTTTTTAAATAAGCTAATAGTTTTAATAATATTTTATAAACTAATACTATATATTTTAAATTTTTATTAAGTAAAAAAAAAATATGCTTTTTATTAAATATTTTTTATAATTTTATATTTTTTACTTATTTTATTAATATAATAAACTTTATTAATATAAGTTACTTTAATGCTTTTTTAGCTAGCTAAGCTTATTATTATTTATTTAAGTTTTAATTAACTTATTATATAATATTTATAATTACTTTAAAGTTATTATTAGTATTACTTAATATTTTTTATTAAAATATTTAGTATTATTTTTTTAGTGCTTAGTTTTAGCAATTAGCGTTTTTTTAAATAGTAAGGTTAACTTAATATTTTAAAGCTTTTATTTATAAAATTTTTATTGTTAGCAAAAACTTTATAAAAAGTAGTAAGTTATTAAACTATACTAGCTTTTTATTAGCATAATTTAAAAAAATTTAATATTTAGCTAGCTAGTTTAAGCTAATTATAATATTTAGCTTTATATTAGTAACTTAAAAAAGTTAATTTTTAAATTTTTTTTTATTAATTTTAAAAGTAGTATATAAATATTGCTTTATATTTTTTATAAGTTTTCTTTTATAATTAAAAAAAAGTTATTTTTATATTAATATTATTAAATTAGCTTTTAGCTGTTAGTATGCTTGTTAAGCTAACTTTAAGCTTATTATTAAAAAAACTTAAGCTTTAATATTATATAATATAATAGCTTTTATTTTAATATTATTTATTTATAGCTAAATAATATTATAAAAAAAAAAGTTTTTTTTATTGCTATTTATTTTAGCTAAAAATAGTAACTAAACTATTATAAAAACTTTTAGTAGTTTTATTAGTTTTTTAAGTTAAAAAACTTATTAGTTAAATTTTTTTATTTTTTAACTTTTTTAGTAAGTTATATTTTTATAACTTTTTTAAATTTAAGCTTATTAAAGTATTTAGTAATATAATATTTAGATTTTTTATAAATAAAATATATATTATTAGCTTAATAAACCTTTTTTTTTTTATTATTTAAAGCTTTTTCTAGCTATTTTAAAGTTTTTATAGTATTTAGTTTAATATTATATTAAGCAGCTAAAGCTTTATTAGCAGCAGGCTTATTTACTAGTTTTTAGTTATATTTTTAATAACGCTAGTAGCTATGCTTATAATTATATATAGCTTTAAATACTTTATTATAAAAGCATTTATAGCTTATATACAGATTTATATTAGCTTTAAAAATTTTATTTTTTAAATTAAAATTTATATGCTTTTAAAAAATTTAAAACTATTTTAATTTAAAAAACTTAGCTTTTAATGCTAAAGTATTAAATTAAGCAATAAATTAGTAAATATTTTATTTAGCTTTATAGTAATATTTATTTAGCTTATTATAAGCTTTAGCTAATTAATTTAAGTTATAATAAGTAGTTTTTAAAGCTTAAATTATTTTAGCTATATTATTATATAGTTTAGTAATAAAATAAAAATATATTTTAAAAGCTTACATAATATTATTTTGCAATAAAAATATAATATAATATATATAGCTTTTTTTAATATAATAAATAATAATATCTTTTTTAAATTTGTTAGCTAGCTTGCTTAACTAATAGTTAAATTATTTTTTATTGCTAGCAAAATATTTTAGGTTTAGTTTTTAGTTTTTAGCTTTATTATTATATAATAAATTAAAGCTATTTATTGTTGCTTTTTTTATATTTTTAAAAATAGTTTAAGCTATTATGCCTATTAGTTAGAAAGTAATGCTACTAAAAGCGCTTTTAATAATATTATTTTGTTTTAATTTTAAGATTTAATTTTGTTAAGCTTATTTTAACTATTATATTAACTAAAAAATTTAAGCTTATAAGTTTTTTAATATTACTTGTTTAGCTGCTATATTATTTAAAGCAGCATTAAAGTTTTATTTTTGTTTAGCTTTTAAAAACTTAAAGTTAAAGTTTTTTTTTATAGTTAGTTTTAAAATATTTATATTTAAGTTTATAAATAAAGTATTATTTAATATAATATAGTTTTAAATTTTTTTAAATTATTTTAAGTTGTTAATTTTTATAAGTTATTGCTTTAAAAAAGTTATAAGTTTTAGTTTTAGTTTTTAATAATAATATATTTATTTTAAATTAAATATATAACAATATAATAAATAGTTAGTTTAAGTTTGCAACTATAGTAATTATAAATAATATATTTATAAAATATTTAATAGCAAAAAAAAAAGCTTAAAATAATATTATAATTATTAAAGGCTAGTTTATAGCTTTATTAATACTATAAATAAAGATTTTAAACTAAAAAAAAAAAAAAAAAAAAAAAAAAACTAGCATATATAAAAGCTAATAATATATTATATATATAGTAAGTCTTTTTAGTTATTAATAGTTTTATTAATAAAAAGTTAAATTAAAAAACTATTATGTTAGCAATTGTTATAACTATTATAACGCTTATATATAAAAGCAAATAAATTTAATTTTAAAGCTTATATTTAATATTAACTATTATTGCAATAATATTTATATAGCTTTAGCTAACTTTTTTAATTATTATTATAACTTATATATTATTTTAAGCATTTTAAAAGCTAAAAACATTTTAATTAGCTTATTAAAAAGCTTTATAAGATTTTTTAACGCTATAATTTTAAGCTATATAATTAATTTTTTTAGTTTATTTACTATAAAAAAACAAGTTAAAGCTATTTAAAAGCTAAAGTTTTTTATTTTACTTAAAAACTTTAAGATTTTTTTTAGCATAGCTGTTATAATTATTAAAGGCTAGTTTATAGCTTTATTAATGCTATAAACAAAGATTTTAAGCTAAAGAAAAAAAAAAAAAAAAAAAAAAAAAAACTAGCATATATAAAGGCTAGTAATATATTATATATATAATAAGTTCCTTTAGTTATTAATAGTTTTATTAATAAAAAGTTAAATTAAAGAACTATTACGTTAGCAATTGTTATAACTGTTATATTTTTTTTTATTAAAACTAAAATATAGTTATAAACTTTATTAAAGTTACTTATATTGTTTAATTTTTATAACAAAGCTTGCTTTTTTAGCTAAATTATTATCTAAATAGTTTTTTGCTTATATATTTTTAGCTGCTGCTTTTATTTAGTATTAAAGTTTTATTAAAAGACTTAAAGCCTTTTAGTGCTGCTTATAAAATTTTTCTAGCTATACTAGTAAGTTTTTAAAGTTTTTAGTAAGATACTATATATTATTAAGGTTATATCTTTGCTATGCTACTTAATATTACAGCATCTTATATTTTTTATATAGTTTAAATTGCAGTATTTTTTTTACTTTAAATTTTGCTTTACTATTAACTTTTTTTGCTTTAAATAGCAGTTATACTTATTGCAGTAGCAAATTATTTGCAGCTTTTTGCAGTTTATTAGCATAAAATAGATTAGTTATTTTATAAAAGTTTAAAAAGTTTAAAATATAGCTATACTTTTATATTTGCAATATTTTAAATAGCTTTATTTATTATAAGTTTAGCTTAGTTATTAGCACTTAAGTTGCAAAGCTTTTTTTTTTTAAAAATATATAATTGCTAACTATAAAGTTTATTAGTTTTTGCTTGCAGTTAGCCTGCGTTTATTATTATTTTTATATTTTAAATGCTATTTTATAAGCATATTATTAAACTTTTTATGCTTGTTATATTAGCTTAAACGCTTGTTTTTTTAGTTTACTATTTACTTTTATATTAAGTAATAGCAGTAATAATAAATTATAAATATTAGTTTTTATAGCTATTTTTAGTAGCGCTATATTTATTAATAAATGCTATAAAAAGTTATATATAAAATTTAAAGTAAGCAAGTAAATACTTTAGTTATTTTAATACTTATTAACATAAAATTTTAATTATTAATTTAGCTTTTAGTTTATAAGCTTTATAATATTTTAAGTTTATAAATAAAATGTGCTATTATAGCAGTGCTTTATATTAGTTAATTTATTAATTTTAGCTATAAAGCTTAAAATAAATAGTTTTATATTATTAAATATTTAAACTTTTAATATGCTAAATAATTAATAAACATATTAATAATATTTTAAAGCTATATTTTTTATAGTATTAGTTTTATAAGCTAAAATGCTAACTAAAAAATAGCTAAATTTGTTAATAAATGCTTAAATATAATTATATTTATATTAATTTTTAAGTATAGATTTTTTATTAATTATTATATATTTTTAAACTAAAGTTAGCATTAATAGCAAATATAATAAGCTTAAGGTTTTATTTTATAGTATTTTATTTTTTTTGCAATTATAATAATTTTATATATATTTTTTAATATTTTTTTTAAAATAAAGCTAGTAGTAGTTTTATTTTAATATTTTTATAGTTTTATTTTACTTTAAGTAAGCTGTAATAATTAAGTAGTAAGCTTTTTTTATTAAAGCTATTTATAAAAAAATTAATTTATTAGTTATAGTTTTTAAAACTTTTAAATAGTATTTTTTTATACTTAGCTATTAAAGTTTGTTTTTTTTTTTAATAAAATCTATTAAGTTTGCTTTTTTTAAAAATATTATAGTTAGTTTTATTAAAGCAACTAGTATAGCTATTTTTGCAAAATTAATTAATTTTATATTTTACTTTTTAGCTTTTTATGCTTTAATAGTAAGTAAGTTTACTATTTTTTATAAAAGTACGTTAGCAACTATATTTTACTAGCTTAAATAATATTAAAATATAATATTAAAGTTAAATAAAAAGTTAGCTTATTATATTTATTGCGTTAATAATATTTTTTTAGTTAAAAAATAAACTAAAGCTTAATAGTTAGTAACTATAAAAAACTTTATTTTTAGTAGTTTTAAACAGTAATATTTTAATGTTTATACTACTGCTAAAAGTTTGCAATCTTATATAAGGTATGCTTTTTTATATAATATTATTATTTTTAAGAAATATTTAATAGGTTTTTATTAGCTATTAAGTTATTATTATTAAATAATATTTTTAATAATATTATATAAAGCGTTTATTTTTACTTTAGTAAATATTTTAAGTTTAAAAAAAGCTAGCACTAATAACTAATAAGCTAATTGTTTTATAGCTTTAAAAGCTTTTTTTTATTTTAAGCCTTTTTTAAAAAGCGCGTTTTTTTTAAGCAATTAATTAAAAAGTTTAGCTATATTACTTATATAGTAAGTAAACATGCAAATAAAGTTATAAAGCTTTAAAAAAAATTAAACTATTTATATTTTATTAAAGTTTTTAAATTTTTAGCTAGTAATAGCTTTAATTTTAGTTAGATTTACTTTAATGCTTACTTTAGCTTTTAATATTATATTTAAATAATTTATTTTTATTATATTAAACTATAACTTTTTAATGTTGCTTTGCAAATTTACTTTATATAATTTATAGATAATTTTTTTATAATAAGTTTAATACTTTTTTTTAGTATTAAAATATATTAAAATATTATTAGCATATATGCTTGCAAACTTATTTAGTAATTTTTGCAGCTATATATTAATAAAAGTCTGCTATTAAGCTAGTTTTACTTTAAGTTTAAAAAGTAAAACTAGCTATTAAAATATATTTTGCTAAGTTTTAAAAGCAATAAAATATTTTAATTTTAATATTATTTTTATTTTATAAAAAGCTTTAATAATATTAAATTTAAAATATTTTCTAGCTTGTTAGCTATTAAAAATAATACTAAATAAATTTAAAGCAAAAATAATATAGTTTTTTAAGTATTTATTTTTTTATTAATAGTTAATATAAAATTATTGTTTTTAAAAATAAAGCTTTAAAGCAAATAAAATAAAAGCTATATTAACTTTTATATATAGCTTAATAAAGCTTAAAGCTAGCAACTAATTAGTAACTTTTTTTTTTAATAAAAAATATTAAATTAAAGTATAATATTTTAAAGATAAGTTAATAGGCTTTTTGTTAGTAGGTTTTAATATAATATTAAAACTAGGTTAAAAAAATGCTATAATATTTGCTTTAATTTTAAAAAAAAAACTTTTTAAGTAAGCTAATAGTTTTAGTAATATTTTATAAACTAATGCTATATATTTTAAATTTTTATTAAGTAAAAAAAAAATATACTTTTTATTAAATATTTTTTATAATTTTATACTTTTTATTTATTTTGTTAGTATAATAAACTTTATTAATATAAGTTGCTTTAGTGCTTTTTTAGCTAGCTAAGCTTATTATTATTTATTTAAGTTTTAATTAACTTATTATATAATATTTATAATTATTTTAAAGTTATTATTAATATTACTTAGCATTTTTTATTAAAATATTTAATATTATTTTTTTAATACTTAGTTTTAATAATTAGTATTTTTTTAAATAGTAAAGTTAATTTAATATTTTAAAGCTTTTATTTATAAGATTTTTATTGTTAGCAAAAACTTTGCAAAAAGTAGTAAATTATTAAGCTATACTAGCTTTTTACTAGCATAGTTTAAAAGAATTTAATATTTAGCTAGCTAGTTTAAGCTAATTATAATATTTAGCTTTATATTAATAACTTAAAAAAGTTAATTTTTAAATTTTTTTTTATTAATTTTAAAGGTAGCATATAAATATTACTTTATATTTTTTATAAGTTTTTTTTTATAATTAAAAAAAGGTTGTTTTTATATTAGTATTATTAATTTAGCTTTTAGCTATTAATATGCTTATTAAGCTAACTTTAAGCTTATTATTAAAAAAACTTAAGCTTTAATATTATATAATATAATAGCTTTTATTTTAATATTATTTACTTATAGCTAAATAATATTATAAAAAAAGAAGTTTTTTTTATTGCTATTTATTTTAGCTAAAAATAGTAATTAAATTATTATAAAAACTTTTAGTAATTTTGTTAATTTTTTAAGTTAAAAAACTTATTAGTTAAATCTTTTTATTTTTTAATTTTTTTAATAAGTTGCATTTTTGCAACTTTTTTAGGTTTAAGCTTATTAAAGCATTTAGTAGTATAATATCTAGATTTTCTGCAAATAAAATATATATTATTAGCTTAATAAACTTTTTTTTTTTTGTTATTTAAGGCTTTTTTTAGCTGTTTTAAAGTTTTTATAGCATTTAGTTTAGTATTATATTAAGCAGCTAAAGCTTTATTAGCAGTAAGCTTGTTTGCTAGTTTTTAGTTATATTTTTAATAATGCTAGTAGCTATGCTTATAGTTATATATAGCTTTAAATATTTTATTATAAAAGTATTTATAGCTTATATACAGGTTTATATTAGCTTTAAAGATTTTATTTTTTAAATTAAAATTTATATGCTTTTAAAAAATTTAAAACTATTTTAATTTAAAAAACTTAGCTTTTAATGCTAAAGTATTAAATTAAATAATAAATTAGTAAATATTTTGTTTAGCTTTATAGTAATATTTATTTAGCTTATTATAAGCTTTAGCTAATTAATTTAAGTTATAATAAGTAGTTTTTAAAGCTTAAATTATTTTAGCTATATTGCTATATAATTTAGTAATAAAATAAAAATATATTTTAAAAGCTTATACAGCATTATTTTATAATAAAGATATAATATAATATATGCAGCTTTTTTTAATATAATAAGTAATAATATTTTTTTTAAATTTGTTAGCTAGCTTGCTTAGCTAATAATTAAATTGTTTTTTATTGCTAGCAAAGTATTTTAAGTTTAGTTTTTAGTTTTTAGCTTTATTATTATATAATAAGTTAAAGCTATTTATTATTGCTTTTTTTATATTTTTAAAAATAGTTTAAGCTATTATGCTTATTAGTTAAAAAGTAGTACTGCTAAAAGTGCTTTTAATAGTACTATTTTGTTTTAATTTTAAAGTTTAATTTTGTTAGGCTTATTTTAATTATTATATTAACTAAAAAATTTAAGCTTATAAGTTTTTTAGTATTGCTTGTTTAGCTGCTATATTATTTAAGGTAGCATTAAAGTTTTATTTTTATTTAGCTTTTAAAAACTTAAAGTTAAAGTTTTTTTTTATAGTTAGTTTTAAGATATTTATGCTTAAGTTTATAAATAAAGTATTATTTAGTATAATATAGTTTTAGATTTTTTTAAATTATTTTAAGTTGTTAATTTTTATAAGTTATTGCTTTAAGAAAGTTATAAGTTTTAGTTTTAGTTTTTAGTAATAGTATACTTGTTTTAAGTTAAATATGCAACAGTATAATAAGTAGTTAGTTTAAGTTTGCAACTATAGCAATTATAGATAATATATTTATAAAACGCTTAATAGCAAAAAAAAAAGCTTAAAATAATATTATAATTATTAAAAGCTAGTTTATAGCTTTATTAATGCTATAAATAAAGATTTTAAGCTAAAAAAGAAAAAAAAAAAAAAAAAAAACTAGCATATATAAAGGCTAGTAATATATTATATATATAGTAAGTCCTTTTAATTATTAATAGTTTTATTAATAAAGGGTTAAATTAAAAGACTGTTACGTTAGCAATTGTTATAACTGTTATAATAGCTAAATATATAAAAAGTAATATTTTTAAATATATAAAAATAGCTAAGCTATTAAAGCAAAAAAAAATAGCAATAATTTAAGCTAACTTATAAAAAAATAAAATAAAAACTAAATTTTAAAAAAAGTAATAAGCATTTAATATACTTATTAATATTTTTATAAGCAAAAAGCTTACTATATTTAAATTATTAAAAATAGCATTAATAAAGCATATTATTTTTTTTTATTTTTTTTTTATAAAAATTTTTTGCATAAATTTTAATATATTTAAATAAAGTATTAATATTTTAATATATTATATTATTAATTATATACTTATAAAGCTTAGCAGCAAAAGCAAATTATTAATATATCTTTTTTATATAGTAATATAGCCTATTATATTTTTATTTAAAATATTTATAGCTGCAAAAAAAAAGTATTAGCTTATAAAAATAAAAGTTTTTAAGTTTATTTAAATATTAAAAAAAACTTACTATTAAATAAATATTACTTAAGCTAAAGTATATATATTTATTAATTACTATATAATTATTAGCTTAATAAAATATATAAATTTAGTTAATTTAATAGCGCTAAGCAATAAAAATCTTTAGTTTATTAAAGCTATAAAGTTTATTAGCTGCTTTAATATAATAATGCTTTATAAGCTAAAAAAGCTTTATATTATTTTTAACGCTTTATTTTATTTGCTAGTTAAAAGTAAAATATTTAATATAAAAAAAAAGCTTAATTTATTGCTAAATAATATAAAAAAGCATTAAGCTTTTATTAATAAAGTTATTTTTATATTTAAGCTAGCATTAGCTTAATTTAACTTAAATTAACTTTTAGTTAAAAAGATAGCTTTAATTTAAATTTTATTAAAGTTTAAAGCTTAGCTTTAAAAAAGGTATTTAAAAAATAAATGCTAAAAGTATATTTTTAATATAGTTAAGTAAAACCTTTAGCTTAAAAAAAACTAAGCTAAATTGCTTTTTTATTTAAATAGTAGCTTGCTTTAAAAAAAGTTAAATATATTTAATTGCTTTTACATTTTTAAAAATTGCAACTAAAAGATCTTTAAGCTATTTTATAGTTTAAATTATATAAACAAAAAAAAATTCTTATATTTTTTAATTAACTTTATTATTAACTATAAAAAATTAGCTAAATATTTAAAAAGCTACTTAAAGTATATAATTTTAAGATTTAAAACTTATAAGCTTTATAAATTATTATAACTTATTTTAAGCTTGCTTTATTTATTTTATATTATTATAATAAATATAGCTTTAAGATTATTTAAGTTTTATTAAAAATATAATGCTATATTAATAATAGTATATAAATTTACTAAAGCTTTTTAAGCTATTTTTAATAAATATAATTAAATTGTTATTATATAAGCTAAGTTACTTGTTAGCAAACTTTTATTTATAAATTAAAGATTATTTAAAATTATTTTAAGCAATAAAAATTTTAAGTTTTTTGCAAAGATTTAAAAGTATATATAAGCTTAGTTAAATATTTAGCTTTTATATATAATAGCTTATTATCTTTTTACTAATAAATAAACTAAATATTTTATTTTTACTATTAAGTTTATATTATAGTATTATTTTTATTTACTTAAAGATTTTTAAAACTAAAAAAATATAATACTTTAACTTTAATTTAAAATTAATAATTTTTATGCATATAATATAAAAAAAAGCCTTAACAAATTAATTTTAAGATTTACTTTTAATTTTATATTTAACTTAATTTTTAGTTAAAGTAGCAAAGCTTAAAATAATTAAAATATAAAACTTTTAGTATATATTAAAGCTTATAATATAATAGCTATAGCATTTATATTAGCTAAGCGTTATTATAATTAAAAATATTAGCTTTTATTTTTTAAAAAAAGATAAAAAGTTTTTTTTTAGCTATATAAAAGGTATAATATATTATAAGCTGCTATTTTAAGTAAAAAGTTAAGCTAATAGTTTATTAAACTTTTTAAAATTACTAAGCAAATTAATAAATTAGCATATAAGCTTAAATTTTTTTTTTATTAGAAAATTTATAATGTTATATTAATAAATTATTTTAAGCTAGCATTACTAATAAACCTATTTAAAAAAAAGCTTTTTTAAGCAAATAAAATATATTTAAAAGCTTATAATAAATATATTATTAATAAAAACTACTTAACGCGTTAATATTTAATAAAATATATTAGCTTTAGCTTTAAGTATTATAAATAAATAACTTTAAAAAACTTTAAAAATAAAGCAGTAAAATTAATAGCTAACTATTAAAAAAAAAGGCTAGCAATAAAAATATAAATAAAAAGCTTAAAAAAAGCTTAGAAAAAGCTTAGAAAAGCTTAAAAAACTTTAGTTAGCAACTTTATTTATATAGTTAAAACAATAAAGGCATTATTATTTTTATAGGAGGCAATTATTACCTGTTACTATCTGACCTATAGGCTTAGCACCTTACTATAAGTAGTTTTCTGTATACAGTAGCAGACAGGATTAGCTTGATCCCTTCTACAACTCACAATATAACGGAATACAAGATTGCCAAGACCACCGGCATCACTGCTACAATGTAGGTATCCGCTGCAGGTCCAGGATCGTCTCGCCGCAGCATGCATGGAAGTCAACCTCTCAAGAGGCATGCAAGTCTGAAGGCAACATTGGGGCCAAGGCTTTTTTTCCGGGAACAAGTTCGGATGCACCCGAAACGAGAAACACCTGAAAGCCATGTCCGCACAGTTACATGGCAGCATAGCAGCAGCAGGGCAGCATACCTAGCAAGCAGCAAGCAGCAAGCAGCATAGCAAACAGCATGGTGACAGGAAGCCTGCCAGTAGATACAACGTGCGCAAGGGTAGTTAACCCCGCACTGTTCAAATGTACTTACATACCTAGGTTAGGTAAGTTAATACCTACATATATGTAGGTAGGAAGGATACCTATGCTATGCAAAACCTATCATGTTGAAGGGGCTAAGTTGTCATAAATAGTATTTAAAGAAGCATAGGCCATACCTATAGGTCTTCAAATTCAAGCCTTGTATATATATATGTATATTAGCTGTTAATATATTTTCATCTTGTAGTTATTTATATATGTTTTATATCCGACTTGATGCTAGGTACCGCCGCTTAATAACACAGGCTTTGAATATTATACATTGGTTACTTCGAAACTTCGAATTAGAACAGGGCCACCCAGATTGGAGGTTATATTGCCCCATGTGCGTAGCAAGAACTGTCGGTCCAGGCGCTGTTACCTTTCCCTGGCGCACTTCCGTGCCCTTGCGAGCGCCGCTTGCCCAGGTACGTGGATATATGTAGGTATTACATTATACGGGTGTAGAGGGGTAGTGGCACGCGAACAAGGCCTGTCATTGCGGCGGCGGCATTATTTATGCTCGTCCTAGCGCAAACCATAAAAACATTACGCTCTATCCACCTCCATTTTGCTCTCTATGTTCGGTTGTGAATTCGTCGACTAGTCGTAAAGGTCATGATGTTAATGCGCCGATTTTCATCGCTCTCCGATCTCTTGGACGCGCTTTATGAACGCATCGTCGTCTTGGCCCTTGGGTATGAATTTCGAAGAACCTTCGAGAACCTTTCGCACCTCGACCGTAGTTTGGGCACTGAGAAGCGGCATCTCCTTTTCTAATAACAGTGCCACGGCAGCGTGGATCAGAATGCCATCTCCTTCGAAAATATATATATCCCATAATCTTGAGCAGTTGTCAAGGCTCAAGTGTCGTGTAAAAAGGGCCAGGAAGATGTCATCGAGGCACATGTCGAAGTCCGGCCCGATGGTGGTGGCATCACCGAGATGTTTGTGAAGCTGAGGAGATTTTGAAGCTAATGTCCGGTGTACCAACTCGTACACCGACGACCGAGCTCCTTGGTCGCCCGAGTAAAATGATAACGGAAGCGACCGGTTTAGGACATTCGCTAAAGCGATAAACGCCGAAGCCGCAGTGTCGAGGTTAAGAAGTAAAAGGGCCGCGATGGTCTACTCCGTGTCAGTATTCATAAACTCGAGCCAATTGGAGGGGGAGGGGACGAGGGGGGGGGAAGAGAGAGAAGATGGAAATGTCCTACATGGCATCCGGTTACGTAACCGATGTCGCTCCTGTACATCGAATATGCGCGGAGCACATCAATTACGCTCTGGTGCAGAGGTGCACCGGCTTGGAAGATCTTAAGCTCCGTCCAAGTTTGCTCTTCGATGTCCGCTCGCATCTCCGAAAACCAAGCCATTATCCGTTCGTCGTCTGCTGTGGCGTTTCCGTTCTCCACTCGCTTCTCTACTTCAGAAGCCCTGGACAGTGCTGCTTGGAACGACGTCGTTGTCAATCCCAACCCGTTCCCAATGGCGCGGGACCAAACAGCACCGCGACTCCGTGGAGGTATCCCTTTCCACCACAACGCTTTTGTCCGTTCTTCCTGGATAGCAACATCCCATCTCTTCAGTATATCCTCCTCCCAGGCCCGCATAAGATCGCTGGCAGTCTTCGCTTCGTTCCTTTCCTTGTCTCGGCGAGCGGCCTCTCTCTTCTTGTCAGCCTCGATGCTGATTGCCATCATCCTTTGATACTCCTTCAAATGCTTCTTCTCCTCAGCCGGATCCTTGGGTGGCAGCCACGACGGTCTCGTCCGGGAGAGAACAGCTTCCTTTTCTTTGGATATTGGCAGCGGGTCGATCATGATATTGCTTCTTCGAAGCGGGGGAAGTTCAGCGAGTGCTGATTTGACTCGCGGTTTTGGCACTGGACGAATGGTAGACTGTAGCACACCTCGTCTCTCCAATTCGTCGGCATGTTCTTCCAGCTTCTCTGTTAGAGCTTTGGCTTCAGCATTTAAGCCCGAGATAGCAGCAGTCCAGCTCTTAGCCCGACCTTTGAGCGGGGAGAGAGTCATTGACGTCTGCGAATCGCTAGAATGTTCAGACCTCCACGTTGGTGATTTTAAGGATCCTCGATCAGCGGCAACAGGTGGTGTGCCGTTGCCAACACTACGCACGCGCTCTTTAGGTTGCCTTTCCGGTGAGGTCGAGGCCGAGACTGGCCGACTATTGGATCGTTCACTTGGTGGTCGAGGGGATAAGGGGACATTGTCAAGGATGAGTCCATCGGGGATGTCATCGTCACCATCATCGTCGTCAAACTCCTTTTCAGCATCAGATACCAATTTCGCCTCTCGAGTCGATTGCCAACTACTCCTACGCGGTCTCGGAGTTATATTCGGCTCGTGAGAAGAGAGAGGCTGTGGCGGTAAATTAGGGCTCGGGCTTCGATGGCGACGGGCGGTGCTGACCGAGGATGCAGAGCGGGCGGAGAGTGATCGGTTGGCTAGTCGCGGCCTGTGACTGACGTTCAAGGTGAGACTCTGGGTGCTCACATCGCGAAACTGGGTGGTAAGGGAAGGGCCTACTGGCCGCGTCTTTGTGAGGGATGTTACGTCGCGTTGCATTCGGGGGCGGGCTAGATCGCGGGTCTGAACATGAATGTTGGAGCTAACATGTTTGGTTGAAGCGGCTCGAAGATCGGAGGCGAACGTAGGCATATAGGGGTTCGGGTTAGGCTTCGATCTTGAGTGAGAGTCGTGGAAATGGTGTGGGCCGTTCGATACAGCATCATCCTCGAGGCCGATCTCCTCAAAATGACCGATACTGGCGCTCGTGTCATCGCCGATATCTGAGTTAAAAGAATGCAGAGACGATGCTTTAGACGACTTCGAGGAAGACATGCCAGGCGGAGAACCGGGTCGGGAAACGGCAAGCTCAGCCGTGTTACCGCTCCCACCGTAGATCATGATCTAATTGGTGCTGGTTACGTCCGCTCTGAAAAAGCCCTGCGTAGTACCTAGCACCTAGCACTTGTAGTCGCTCAAAATGTGTGACAAAAAAAAAACAGGTTGGCGAGAGAAGCACGTGGTGGTGTGTTGATATATCTCGTTGCCCTATTGCGATGAAGATCCAAAATGTTTTCCAAGCTGGTTCAGGCGCAGGAGATCCGTTTTGACGAAAATAGGATGCTGGGACAAATTGGCGGATTAGACGTTTCCGAATCGAGACAGGACGAGGTTCTCGAACTTAGAGCTCAGGGGTTTAAAATAGTTGTCTCAGGATCCTGGTAGGCCTGGCGAGCTTGGCAGGGCCCTGAAATATCGACACCGCCAGGGTCCGGGGACAGAGGCTGAAGGAGGCAGATGCAGGTACCGGTGTGAAACCTGGAATGCTACCCTTAACGTGTCCGAATCTAATCAAAAATCGAGCAAGGGCAATAGAAGCAGAGGGTCCTGTCGATTGGGGGGATGGATCCAACGCACTGCTGCGTCGTTTATCGAGTTTCCCGCTTCCTCGGTCTCAACGAGGGTGTTCGGTGGGGAGAGGCAATTATGATTATATATGTAATGTGATCAATTGAGGTAGCACTGTACGGCGTATTACAGTTAGGCACGCGGCACAGCGACGGCGGCAAGCGTCGTGTTTCAAGCGCGTTAAGGGGGGATTGTAAGAGGGCTGAGCCGGAGTGAAACGCGAAGTAAACGCGGAGTAAACGCAGAGGACTGTGTAAACGCAAAATAAACGCAGAGCCTGATCAAAGGATGCGTTCCAGGCCAAGCTAACACTGCACCGCACTAGACTGTAGTCGAATTGGACGGTGATGTGATATTAGTGTTTCGGTGATTTGTATGTATGTAGGCTGGATGGCCGGCGAGCGAGTGGACGCAGGGGAACGAACTGTCGGACCTGGTGCATGAAATTGATGTGTAGGAGCGGTGAAATTGGCCAATGCGGTCCTAAACAGAGTACATCATGGGTTGGTGCCGTGTACGTTTGCTATTATCTAGACGGCCAGTACGCACAATACTATATAATAATATAATAATATGCTGCTGTACGTGTTGGGCGTTGGGAGTGAAAAACGAATGACTGAATAGAGACAATGGACAAAAAAGAGAGGACGGCGATAAAAGAAAGGAATCCGGTATCTACTGCATCCAGAAAAGAGAGTGCTTTACTAGTAAAGTAAGTAGATAAACGATTTGAATCATGAGGGAACCGTTAGGTCGGGGGAACCGGGACAGAACTAGGAACTGCTGGGATAGTAGATGTGTAGATCAGATGAATCGAGCGAATCACGATGCGACCCCAGCCTCAATCCATCCCAAAAATCCTGCTTCGAAAACACATGATGATGCGAAGATGTCAGCACGGAATACCTACTATGTCAAAGACAGGGTTACATATGTACTTACGGTAGGTACATAATGTACTAGTACGTACCTACGTAGCACATGCAGATTCCAGGTTCCTCAAAATCTCGGCTAAATGCATATCACCCATTTTTGAACCTAAACCTACTTCAGAACTCTTATGGCCCGGTGTTGCTTTTGCTTAGTGATACCGAGCTGAGCTAGTGAGGTTCTTACCGATACCTCTTACCTAAGGTTACGTACTAAGGTTAGTATTTTTGTTTTTGAGTAGGAAAGGGCGGGCTTCTTTCAAAAGAAAGTTCACAACATCGATGAGAGTGAGACACACGTAGGCACAGGCTGGTTGGTATCTTACGGGAGACGACAGAAAGAAGTTTTCTCGTGGAATAACTGGCGGGCGAGACTGGCCTGACTAGCCTGACTGGGTGTCGAATGGACAACCACAACAAAATCGAAATCGGAACGAAATCGCCAAAGGAGCGGTAAGGCGGGAGTGCGCGTGGTGTCACACCTGACAAATTTGGCTCCTACAGCTACCTAGGTAGATAGATACAATCAAAGTGATCAACATATCCGCATATTGGCTTTTTCGTTAGTCGCTGACAACGTGGTGATGAATGCTCTTATAAGCCGTATGAGGTGGGATGCCCTTTAAGCAGCGCTGGAGGCAGCCGAACGCAACGCTGAATCCCTTCGCAATAGACCCGATAGAGACTTCATACCGGTGTCGATAGTACGAACTTCCATCTTTTCTGACGCAGAATAGCATTGTTTTTGGTAATATTTCGAGGTATCTTTCATCTAGTGTGAAATTTCGATTCGGGACTCTGGCTAGATCAAACTAGGCTAGAAGGATAGCAGAATTTGAGGGTTTTTCTACGATTAAATCTCAACTTTAACTTAACTTTCTATATTGAATTCTATAATACGGCACTCTAATAGGTACGCATGTATTTCCATTATCTACATAACATAAAAAAAAGAGGCGGGAAGGGGAGGGGGTTTGGGTTAACGGGATGTTAAAAGCCCAATTGCACCGTATAACTATCATAGAGCTATATGGGAAACCAAAATTATCGCCACACAAGCCAGAGCATATACCACACACACATATATATGCTAGTACAGCAGACTTTACTACCTTAGATAGAACTTCCCCCTTTGTCAGCAACCATAGTCAATACTAGAACTACTAGCAGTCAGGACTGTGACATAACTCTCACTTAGCCTACTCAAATAAGATGCCTAACAATTTATACAAACAGCGTATAGTAGTGCAAGTAACCAGAAGTTAACATGGCCGAAGATGATGGCTTAAGCAGCCTTACACACTATGGACATATTGAAGTGTTGCTGGCCGCCTTCGGTAATTACCTACTTATCGCTAGCAACTGGTATCCCCACCGGTTGGAGGTGGCTCTCCCAGGGTTCGGAAACCGATCCTTATGAGCTCTCTAGGAGAATGGATCTCTTAATTCGAAAACGGGACCCTTCCCAAATCGAAGCCGGACTATACAGTAGCCAATCCGATTGCCGCCTCCGGTGCTAAAAACTCAGCTGGAGTGCCTATCGTCTTTCCGGCCGGGGACGAAACAGCAAAATATTGATCGAAACCAACGAGTTTCACATCGTAGGCAACAAAGTTTGATGTGGAAGAAAGGAAGAAAGTCAAGCGTCTTTACGATATATCGTGATGCTTCAGGACCAGTCGGCTCGCCAGACTCGGTTTATAGTACCCCGGTCCCGGGCGAGCCAAAGGAGTCCCCCTCGATATGACCGATACTTGATAGGGTAAAGAGGATGGTCGCACTAGTTACATCTAGAGGATGTTAAGACGAGTTAGTATGAGAAAAATTGAGTGAATGAAGGTACCTCTAAGGAGGCAAATAAATACCTTCGTGGTAGAAGTCCCGTGCACGCACAGCAGGGACTGCTTTTTTACCACCTGATAACTAGTCCTTCGAGAGAGCCATGGCTTTAGCCTAGAATCAAAGTTTGCAGACAACTAAGAAGTGAGAATGCGGAAGGCGAAGGATAATGAATTACATTGACTGATTATGACTGGCCTTAGATCGATGAATGCTGCCTGGCTCTATGATCCGTTGTGACACGGAGCATCTAGTAAAATACTGCGCTGGTACTGAGGTGCAGCATTGGCCAAATTGGACCCTCGCGCGTCAGTCACACTACTCTCCCTTTATTTTCAAACCCTGTGAGAATTATCCTCGCAAGGTTGTCGGCGGGAGATTTTGCTTCGTCTACAGCAATCACAATAATAAGGCACTTCCGTCCCGGTCGAATTAGTTTCAACTAAAAAAAATTCATACTCAGGGTATGTGGAGATGCCATAACCATAGCCTCCTCCGAGCATGCATTGTAGTTGTTATATCATATGCCATACATAGAACGCCGCTCTCTCGCCATAAAGGTCTTTCTCATCTTAGATTTCGTTTCAGGAGACAATCTCTTCCGTCTCTTCAATGACCTCCTCCACGATTTCTTCAATGACCTGCTGCTCCTCTTCGTCCTCCGCCTGGTCGATGAGACCTTCTACAGGATTGGCGGGAAGACCGCGATCCAGTCTCTCTTCCTCGACCTCGACCTCCACCGACGCACGCCATGCCAACCACTCGTCGAGCATACGTCTCCTCGCCTCGACGACCGCCAAGTCGGCAGACGCTCCCCGCTCGGCATCCTCTTGTTCGAATTGCTTAGAGTATTCCCGTAGGTTCTTGCGGATCTGCTTTTGCTCCTCCTTAGATAGAAGTGTTGCGGGCCGAGGCCGCCACGCCAGTTGCCGGAATTTCTCGACAGGCTCCTCTCGTAGTTGCTCGCCCCTAAAGTCATAGATGTGATAGCCATTTTCCATCTGTGTTACATTATTAGCACTCAAACATCAAATCAAGTCGAACACAGTTGACCCACGGTATGCTTCCACACTGACGCCCAAGAAGCGACATAGCGACCCGCCGGATCCCATTGTATATCGGTGAGACCATAGTGATCGGCCGTATTCATGAGCTGTAGGTTAGCCGTCAGGTCCTTGTCGCTTTCAGGCTTCTCGCCTTCAAAGTCAAGATCGTAGAATTCGAGGTCTGAGTTCTGTGCATTGGCCACGGTGGCAACAACGACAAACCTTCCCCTCGGCGACCAGTATATGGCGTTGCTGTTCTTCTTCTCCAGAGTCCGTAGGTGCTTGAAATTGCCTACGGCCTGGCCCTTAGCCTTCTCCGGGCAGAAAAAGGAGACTGAGGTCTTGGGTGGCACTGCAGTCGGCCCTGCCGGTTCGGACGTTGTGATGATGACGAATCGATCGCCCTTTGGTTCCCAGGCGAAGTTGATGACCGTGTCTTTGATGGTATCGACCACTTCGACAGGTACCCCCTTCTCTTTAATTCTAAAGATCTCTAGAGTGGTGGCTTGTGACTTCTTCGACTTGGAATGCCGATCGACCTTGACGGAAAGGTAGGTGGCGTCGGATTGCCAGTGAAGCTTAGCATCTGTGACACTGAAGAGGTTCAGAGTTCTAACAATCTGCTTTGACGGTATGCTCATCAACCCGACCTTGGCCGGGTTGCTGCCTATCTCGGGAGTCCAGTAGCAGAATAGTTGCTCGTATTGTTTGACGCCTTCTCTCTGGGGTGTCGCGGGAGCCCACTCGAAGTCCATAACGCCATCTATCTTGATCGTCGTTTTGTCTAATAGGTTCATACGAGGCAACTCATAGACGGAGATGGAGGAGCCCTGGGTGAGTCGGGCCACATACTTCTCATCAGCAGACCATTTGAAGGCCGGCCAGGGGAACTTGGGCGGGGGTTTGGCGCCGTCGGCAGTGGCGGCGGCGGCGGGAAGGTCTAAATTAGCGAACGATCTGAGTGGTTTGGCTGTTTCCACATCCCAGATGACGTAGTTCTTGCCGTCTTCATCCAGGGACAGTTGAGGGTGACCCTCGTCGGGAATGGAGATGGGCCGGTTAGACCAGGTGACTATGTATTTCTCGCCAGGGGAGAAGTCGAGCATATTGACAAAAGGGTGAGCAAACCGCTTTTGGCGCGACCACGATGCACCACCCCAGAGCTGGACACCCTGTTGATGCACGGATACCAAATAGCTTCCAAGGGGGGACCATTGTATAAAACTTTCAGTCCAATGCTGGCGGTCGACAATGGTCTCGGGAGTGTCCTTCTCGCCGTTCCAGAAAACTCCGACCGAATCACCCCTGTACATGGCGAACTGATCACGACCACGGCCGCTGGGATCGGCCAAAAAGTAGCGCAAATGCTCCTTCTCGGTGAACTCTTCGATCTTGGGCGGTACGTACTTGTCGTCAACCCGTCCTTCGCGTCCGTAGCGATCGATATCCGTCATCTTGTTGACTCGGAGGGTGTGCTTCTTATCAAGTGGTACGTTATCCAGCTGCCTGACGGCGGCAGCAGCCTCGGCAGACGAGGAGAATTCTACAAAGGCGAATCTATGGGCAGCTTGTCAGTCGGAATGGGGACATGGGAAGCCCGCCCGGGAGCGAGTGTATATATATGTAGCTATGTATGCGCACCTAAGTGACTTGCCATCCTTGCCCATGGGCATATAAATAAGATCCTCCTTCGTCTTGCCGACTTGTGTCAACTTCTTTAGAAGAAACTTGACGAGCTTTGGCTTCTGCTCCTCGGTAACTTCGGGGAGGCCATCGATAACGATAAAGGTATCGTAGCCCTGCTCCAGTTGCACTTCGTACTTTTCTCTCAGATCGGAAATATCGATCTCATCCTCATCGTAGTCATCCTCGTCGACATCGGCGTCGCGCAGGTGGTCAAAAGACGGCGCCATGCTGGGCCTGCAGTATACTTGAAGAGGCGAGAGCGCCTAAGCGTATTAGAAGAGCACACTGGGTGTCGCCGCCGAAGTGAGATGAGTGTTTTCGGTCGGTAGGAGTTAGTTGGCAGGCGGTATCGTGAGTTGTGTGGTGCGAATAAACGGTTGGATTAACCAATGAACGGGGCAGACCTAGCCGACAGGTAAGCAGGTGGGTGATGATAAATGGCAACACAGCTACAAGAGGATACACACAAACCCTTGGGACGTCTCGCTGTAACAGTGTCGCGAGCCTCAAGTGATCCAAAAAGCAGATGCACCAGGTTGGTTAGCAGGCGTGACGGGGTGGGATTGGTGGGATGGAGGGATGGATGGAGCTTCACACAAGACAATATCTGAACAACAGTGGAGTGGGAGCAATATTTTTGGCTCCTTTTTTTTTTCTTTCTTTTTGGGGGGGATTAGATAGGCCGAGCATGCCTACGCTGCAAAAAAATTGCTGTGGCAGATTTGTGCGTCTAGTGCGGGGTGTACAGCCGCCTACCAGTCCCTACTACTACACCTAGGTAGACAGCCCCTCTATCGGCGACTCTTATCGGGCGAGCTGGTTGGCTTGGACGGAACTGGGTTTTCCCGCCAAAAATTCCATAACCCCCTGGTAGTTGTCTGATAGTTGGTGATGCCCCACCCCCACCTGCGCTGAGGTGCTCTGATATACCGCTTACAGGGCTGTACGGAGTACTTGAGACCTACCTAGGTACACCTTTAGCACCTAATGTACCTAACCTACCTATAGGCCTACCTAGTAGTAGAGGTAACCTACCTAGGCGGGCTACCTACATGGGTACCTAGGTATGTATATGTTACTTACCTCTTCTAAGGCAGACATCAGAGCTTGCTATCACTGGCGATTGCAGCAGGTAGCCTAAGTATCTAACCTAGGAGGTTATCTTGATAGGTACAGCTACCTAGTTTACGTACATAACCTACACTCTTCTATACCGACTACGACAACAACAACGACCACTTTTCCGGCTCGTTGAGGCTCTAAGAACCAAGATGGTACGATATCTTAAACTCCCCTCATCATAACTGTATATACATACATGCCTATGTATATAAACCGTTACTAACACAAGGATCGAAAAAAAAATAGTCGTCTTTCAGTCCTACCCAAATCTTCGAGGAGGGCACCATCGAAGAGAAGGGAGAGAATGCCCGTCTCTCCGCTTTTGTCGGCGCCATTGCTGTTGGCGATTTGGTGAAGAGCACTTTGGGCCCGAAGGGCATGGATAAGATCTTACAATCTGCGTATGTCACGTCACGTCATATATTATTATTATTATTATTAGCCATTCCCCTCCCATCACCAACACTCCATTTTCGAGTTCCTGTCGCTGCCTCCTGTGCTCTGTACCGAGGTCACCGCATCGTTCGCTGACCTGCCAAACCTTGTCCTCAGCTCGACTCAGGAAATGATGGTGACCAACGATGGTGCCACTATACTCAAATCGATCGCCCTCGACAACGCCGCCGCCAAAGTTCTCGTGAATATCTCCAAGGTGCAAGATGACGAGGTAGGAGATGGTACGACCTCTGTCGCCGTCCTAGCGGCCGAGCTTCTGCGCGAGGCCGAGAAACTCGTCGACAAGAAAATACATCCTCAGACCATCATCGAAGGCTACAGGATAGCAAGCCACGCTGCCCTCCAGGCCCTCGAACACTCCGCCGTCGACCACAGCAAGAACCCCGAGGCCTTCAAGAAGGACTTGCTCGCCATCGCCCGCACAACCCTAAGCTCCAAAGTCTTGGCACAAGATCGGGATCTATTCGCCCAGCTAGCCGTAGAGGCTGTTCTGAGACTCAAGGGCTCTTCCGACCTCAGCCATATCCAGATCATCAAGAAGGCCGGTGGCAAACTGAGCGACTCATACCTCGATGAAGGATTCATCCTCGACAAGAAGATCGGCGTTAACCAGCCTAAACGTCTAGAAAAGGCCAAGATACTCGTAGCCAACACATCCATGGATACTGATAAGGTCAAGATATTCGGCGCCCGCTTCCAGGTTAGCTCGACGAGCAAGTTGGCCGAGTTAGAAAGGGCGGAGAAGGAGAAGATGAAGGCTAAAGTGGAGAAAATCAAGGCCCACGGCATCAACTGCTTCATCAACCGTCAGCTTATCTACAACTGGCCGGAGCAGCTGTTCACCGACGCCGGTATCATGTCCATCGAGCACGCCGACTTCGACGGTATCGAACGCCTGGCCCTCGTGACGGGCGGCGAGATCACATCGACGTTCGACCATCCCGACCAGGTCAAGCTTGGGCACTGCGATTTGATCGAAGAGGTCATCATAGGCGAAGACACCCTGATCCGCTTCTCGGGCGTCGCCGCCGGCCAGGCCTGCACTATTGTCCTCCGAGGCGCTACGGATCAGTTGCTAGACGAGGCTGAGCGGTCATTGCACGACGCCTTGGCCGTGCTCTCTCAGACTGTCAAAGAGCCCCGGACGACTCTTGGTGGCGGTTGCGCAGAGATGCTCATGGCAAAGGCCGTAGAGGGCGCTGCTACGCGCGTCGAGGGCAAGAGGCAGATCGCCGTGTCGTCCTTCGCTACAGCGCTACGGCAACTCCCCACTATCCTCGCCGACAACGCGGGTCTCGATTCCAGCGATCTTGTCGCGCGGCTGCGCAAGGCCATCTACGACGGCATGTCGACCTACGGGCTCGACCTCATGGTCCCCGGCGGCGGGATCGCGGACATGCGGGATCTCGGGGTTATCGAGAGTTACAAGTTGAAAAAGGCCGTCGTCTCCTCGGCGAGCGAAGCTGCTGAGGTATGTGTTCTTAATCATGTCTCTTTCGTCCCGCTTCCCCTCCACTATCCGCAACTCATGCTAACTGACATGCACAGCTGCTTCTGAGAGTCGATAATATCATACGCGCCGCGCCCCGGAGACGAGAACGACACTAGCCCGTCCATCTGCCAACTTAGACGAGGCGCATGCCTTGGGCGCGATGCAGGTACAAAAAAATCGAGGGAAGGCGGTAATGCGGATGTACTACTGTTACCATACATAGATATAGCCTACCTAACCTAATTTGCTAAAAAAAAAAAAAAAAAAACACCAAATATCACCGTGTTGGTTGAACGGGGATGAGACGATGAAGGATGACGATCGATAGAGCATTGTCGCTGCTCGCTAAGCTAGGCTGACTACCTATCTTTGTTAAAGAGGCCAGACCTTGGACCGTTTCTCCCACACACATATATATTTGGTCGCACGGCGCAAAGCGGAAAGATCTGGTCGCGCTGGTTAGTCGGCGCGTTGGGCGTGATCTTGGCCTCTACATCGAACGGTGCAGGCGATTCCGAACTTATATGCGCGGGCGGGATACATGTTGAGAGGTATAAGGGTGTAGTGAACGGCTGTATGAGCGAGTCGAGGAATCAACCTCGGCGGCTGCTTATAAGAAGATACCTAGCCATCGACCGACCAATACAGTAAATGCCTAGAACGGGTCAGGTCCTCAGCAAGTCACCGAGGTTTTCTATCAATCAGTTCGTCAAGCTAAATCGAGGTAGCCGGACGCAATGCTTCACAACTAACTAGTTTAACACGTAGCATTGAACCCCCTTTGTAAACTGAACGGCCGCAGAACAAGGCGCAAGGGATAGGTAGAGTCAAAGCTCAAAGCCAACATAACATGACTAACCAACCAACCCAACGCCTAGATAGATACCTGTCCCAGATAGATCGTGCTTGCGGAGCCCTCCGCCTTGCCCCTAAATAGCTATAGATACACCTAATCATCGCTCGTTCGCTCTCGCGCAATTTATACCGTAGATATTGTACACAAATAAACGGAAACGGACAGTGGTGCGGCTGGCGATATGTCCAAGGTTACCCAGCCCACGCTATTTCTCATTATACCCATCAGGTACCGAGGGAAAACCCAACGTCTTCCCTCTTGTCGTCGATGATGCGGCCCCATTCGAGCAGGAGCCGAAACATGTAGACCTGCATATCTTCTTTCCGCAGGGCTTTCTGGGCCCACTGCCGGCCAGCCTCGGCGATCTCTTTAGCGTCTCCCACCCCAGTGCCGCCAAAGTAGTTCAAAGCCGGCCAGAAATCGTCGAGTCTCAAGTCCAGAGGGATGTAGTGCTTCCAGGGATGGATGCGCTCCTCCCACCAGGTACGGAAGAGAGCGGCGCGATACGGCAAGGAACCGGATCGCACGAAGGGCAGAAATCGGCCGCTAAACCCTGCACCATCTAGATCGACGAGATGGCGATGTTGCCAGTGTTCTTGGAAATCGAGTGACTCGGGCGGTTCGGCCGAGGGGGAGCCATAGAAAGTAGTGTGCTCCGCGGCACAGTCTCGTTGATCGCAACGCGAGAACGAACCCACGAACGACACATTGACCATAATCTGCTCGTTCGAACCATGGCTAACCTGCGAGCCCCGATCCGGAGCCGTCGTGGAAACGGAAGTGTCGGTAGAGCGGCTGGACTGGCGTCCCCTAAAAAAATGAAGCATGTCGTATTTTATTATAGTGCCCCGAACGGCCGAAGTTAAATGTACAAACCTTGCCCGCAAAAACATTTGCCAAGATCCGCGTACTGCAAATCCGTCCGACGAGGCGCCGCGCCAGTACACACTATTGAGCTTGTGTTCCCAATCAACATCTTTCTCTTCTTCATAATGAGCTTTTTCGTTGAAACTCCACGGGCTTGGGTAAAGTATATCGGCAAAGTTATGACCTCTGGCCTGACTAAATATCGGGAAGAGCTCGCGAGACGCAGCCATAGCTGAAGGTGACGTCAAAAACCCATGCAGGTGCGCAAGATCCGGCTGATGGCATAGATCAGCAGACAAAGTCCAATTGCGAACAAAGCCATTCTCCATGTGAGGTGAAGGACATTCTCTACACTTCGTCTTCCGGTTCCACCAACCATACTGATTCGCGGGTGCATCAGCAGGGCAGGTGGGTGCCACTAGCTGGGAGAAGATAGGACTCTTTGATGAGACGTGGAACGAGTCGGACCACCGCCCCCATATGGAGTCGTCGACGTCGAGGAAGCCTTTGTCCCACGGAGGGCTCGGCGACTGGCTGAAAGAGACAAGATTTTTCTTTGACTGCAACTTAGAACGTGCAACATGTGCCGTGCTTACGAAGTGTGTCATGTCAGCTGTGGGGACGGCGACACGGCATTCATCGTCAAGATTGAATGCCAACTGCATGTCAGGCAACCACTGACTGAACGGCTTAACCATCTCTTCGACAACATCCACCATCCACCTATGTGTGCCATGCACATGTGGCGAAAGCGAAGTCTGGCCATCCTGGATGAGTAAGCCTCCCATGGATAAGCTAGGATGCTCGAGTAAATGAGTCGTCCTTTCGCGGAGGAGGGCTGGAGTTAAACCCCAGAAAGGGAGGAGGTCCGAGTTTATTTGGTCGAAAGCATCGATAACGGGAGAGTTGACCGACCTGGCAAATTCGTACCACTTATCAAAATTAGGCGGGGGCGGCAAGCCATAGCGTTGGCGATACTCCTTGACGGCCGATTCGAGGGATGTGCTTTTCGTAGCATGGGCAAGCCAATTATCCGACTCGCCGCGTCCTGCTGCCATGATCCGGCTAGGCGAGAAAACGCCGTTCTCTCGCGTACGAAAGAAGAACGCATGGAAGAGGACCAGAAAAAGTGCCGCGAGAGCATAGATATAGTAACGGCCCAGAGTGAGTGCATGGTCCCGGTGAAGGGATACACTAATGGGCAAGTTGGCTTTACGGAGATGGAGTAGGGCGCCAAAACCCAGAAATACCACCGAGCCAGTGGCAATCCCCCTATAATCAGACCATATGGCATTTGCTGTGCTACCGAGCGACGTGGACAGAATGAGCACCGACACGGTCGTTCCAGTAGTCACGAGTGACACCAGGTTAGCATGAAAACTACCAAGCAGGCAGACACCAAATACCAAGGTGAAAGTCGCGAAGAAGCTGTCGAGAACGACGTCTCGAATTTCCAGCCGAGTAAGGAAGACATTCGTGGTAGAATTGATAGGATCGAGCCAAGACCACACGGCGAGAAAGGATAGAATAGCGGCCGAGGTCAAAAGCGCACTGCCGAGAAGGTACCAAGAACGGCTAGTTTGATCTTGATTGGATTGGCGCAGCCTAGATACCTGGGATACGATTACGGCATCGAGGAACACGACAGCCAGCTGCGTGAGAGGCACGAAGCGCTCTATGCACCAGCCAGCAGGGCATACGACGCCAGTGGGTGTCTCAGCGAGCTGCGTAAGCTGCGTAACCGCGAACCCCCACAGGAGAGCGACGACAGCGAATCGAACGACGGATACCCGAGAGGACGCATCCTCGTCAGTGTCGGTAGCGTGCCTCGGAAGATGGATGAACCGTGTATAGGGATGGTCGCATATGGCTACGAAGAACGGGAGAAATGCCTTTACGACAGGACCTTGTTTTAGTACGAATCTGATGAATGGCCGGGTAGATTGAACATACGTAGAGACCATCCCACGAACACTGAATCTTCCGTATGACTAACCAGTTCAACAATACCCGGGCAACGATAAAGACTACTAAACTGACGAAGTTATTTGGGCGGCAACAGGAGCCCAGCCATGTCCTCAAGTTGTCGAGCAAGGCTAGCTTCGTCGTGGCAGGGGATTCATGACGTCTTTGACGGGTCTCGGGCCACGCAAAGCCAAGATTGAGACCGAGACTCAGACCAAGATTCAGACCAAGACTCTTGGCGAAACAAAGAAACACAAGACCGGTTACAACCAGGGTGAGGATGGAGAAGTGGATAGGTCGATCTGGGAATGAATAAATAGAGGACGTCAGTTACTTGGTCAAGTCGTTCAGCCATTTCCCATTTTCTATTTTTCCATTCCGACACAAGAATCGATATGGCCATCTCCACCTACATACCGAAAGCTGTACTTGGAAGATATCGGGCTTGGAGATTCAAAGTACCCACGGTCAGGGCGCTATCGTACAAGGCAAGCGTGGGTTAGTGATGGGGAGCGAGAGGTAGCAACAGCGACAACGAGGAGGAGGATGTGTGATGAACGAACATGAGGGCCGAGGTATTCAGTGACCTCTCAGAGGCCAGCATCCTCCTCTTGAGGTACAAGAAGTACCTATTAGGCACTTGGGGTATGTATAACCGTCTGTGAAATTCCGAGGGCTAACTGTCTATCTTGACAACGTATAGCATGTATACTAGTAGATAGTCGGGGGAAAAAAAGAAAAGAAAAAAGGGACGCAGAAGTGAAGTCACGACACAGCAAAGGCGATCCAATCGACGACGACCGGAATCGTGTTGCTTGCTAGCTGCCTGGGATCAGGAGCTGGGACGATAGCGGAAAACATTGCGCTAGGAGGTCGGGGGAGAGTTATCTACAGGTAGTACGTAGTACTGAATGAGCTGTTTTCTCATTACCTACGGTACCGACACTGCCACGCCACCACAAGGCCTTGAAAATCGTCATCTCACAGGCTGATAGATGTTCTCCAAACACTGCCTAAGTAGGTAAAACGCGAGAAGGATGGGATGACAGGGAACTTTTGGCTCTGGACAGGCAGAATTCTGGCAGAAGACAGGCAGAAGACAGGCTCTGGGCAGAAGTCTAGGTTCTGTCTGGGGGAGGCTCTACTGCTCTGAGACACTGAAGTATATACACTACACTAGTACCGTAATAGGTTAGGTGGTGGAAAGAAAAGCTGGAGATGCGTCCCAAACAAGAAAAGGGGTATCCATATTTTGGGCTTAGCGTTTATGCTATTCTTAGGTAGGTGGGTATTTTCTGGATATTTTCTGGGTACCTAGGTATTTTATGGGTGCTACCCCTCCCGCTGTGGTGCGTGCATACTACCTAGGTATACTGACTTGTACTGTATGTATACACTGAAGTAGGTATGTATGTGTCAATAAGACATCCATCCGATACCTAGATAGAGGTATGTGTATTTGCAGTCATTCAGCGAACCAGTTGCTTAATAGGGTCCTGAACTGTGATAATATACGTACTGGTAGATCAATACGTATATGGTGCGTTGTGGTAGTGTAGGTTATATGAAGGGACAGATTTCCCCATTGTACCTAATCCACCACATCGACCTAGCGGGTGCTAGCGGGCCGCCACCGTTATGCATCATCATCACTCCCTAAGCCGCCGAGGCGATGAGAGGATGAGAGGCACAACTATAAAAGCCAAGCAGCCATAATGAAGAACTGTCCACAGGCAGGTACCTAAGTGTCTCTCTGGTGAGATAGCCTTAGTTATGGTAGATATTGTATGTAAATACCTATACTATCCCAAAGGTATCGTCAGTTATTGTATTCGAATATGAGGCCTTGCTCTGCATTTGCGAACGAATACGACATCAGATCTTTCACCCCAAATCTCGGATAGAAAGGCAGCGCCCAATCTCCGGCCTGTGCCGGATATCCAGCATCTACAGGTACTACAGTAAGCATCGGTCTCGAAAAGACGGATATATTGATGTAAAACTTATCAGCCTAGCTACTTACGTGCTTAGTCTTGCGGCGTAGCAATACTCATTGCAGCAAGGCGTTCTCTTTCATAATAAATCATAAGCACCGCACTGGATACTAAACCAAGTACTCCCAACAGCTGGAAAGTTAATTACGCCTCGGTTACTCCCACTTGGCTTTTGGCTATTCGCACTTGGCTTTAAACCTAAACCGGAAGTCGCCCCAACATATGTCCCAATCTAACCTGTTTTGTATAACAAATAGGGTTTTTCTAGATAACAGAGTTAGATAAAGGGCTAAAGCTGTCAGTATCTATAGGTACATTATATTAGCAGAGATTACCACTAAAATAGAAGTATCAGCAGATTTATCTAACTACAAATGCACTTTTAAACTTAGTAGTACCTACAGGTTTAAGCAGCTAAATAAAATTGCTAATCTATAAGTTATAGCAGTGTTAGTAATTAAAAGCGCTGTAATTATAGCAGTGCTAGTAGTTAAAAGCGCTATATTTATAGTGGTTTTAATAGTTAAAGGCGCTATATTTATAGTGGTTTTAGTAGTTAGAGGCGCTATAGCTATAGTAGTATTTTTAATCTGTCTAAATTAAGCTAGCATAGGCATAACCTTTCCTAATTTGGAAAAGATGTGGAGCGATGTCGGAGAATCTGCCATATTAGGTTTAAAGCCAAGTGCGAATAGCCAAAAGCCAAGTGGGAGTATCCGAGGCGGTTAATTACGTATCGTATCTGCTTACCTAGGTAGTTACCTACTTATGATTATGCCCCTTTTGTACCTTTTACAGTTATCCACGGCTATATATATGTGCGCCTGATATAGCGTAGCATTCCACCTTAAACCCCCAATTGTGTACAGGCCCCAGGTAATCCGATATTTATTATACTCGTCGCAATGCACATCGAACCAAGAATAAAACATTAAGGACATGGACGTGCGGCATGCCTAATAGCATCGCGGTTGTCTCCTGCTCTTTATCTCGTGCTCCAGCTCTCTCAGCCTCTGTTCCAGGTGATCCATCTCTTGTGCCGTGTACCTCGATGACGCCCTTCTCCGAGCTCTCCTCCTGTCTTTTGCTGATGAATGCGGATGTCCGCCTCGTTGCTTGTTATTCCGCCTCTTCGTGGACGTTTTATTAGGGTTTCGGCCCATCACCCCGGGGCTGTGAGGGGGGTTGGCGGGTACGTCGAGCCTCGTATTTCCATTCCTGGTTGATGGACCACGGGGGCTCGCTTTAAGGGGCTTGAGGTGTACCGGTCCATGCCCCGTTGAAATTTCCGTAGCCGACCCGTTACTACATCTTTGCTCTGCGCACCTCTTTTCTAACGCCTGGATAAGTTTCTTGTGATCTTCAATGGTCTGGGGCCTTCTCTCGAGGATGTCCTTTTGAGCATCCCCTTCGGAATTTATGTTGTTGCTACTAGAAGTCTTGATGTTTTTGAATCCCGACTGCCACTCCCACCTCCGGTACTTCGACATTTCGCAACAGTCGTCGATTACCGAGATGAGGCGATATATGTCATTTGTAATGTGTGACTGTTGCCGAAGATGTGCTTTGTAAGGCTCGTCGCAGAGATGAGTAACGATGCGTCTGGCTGTTACCCACGTATCAACCCGGTCACCGAGAGTGTTGAGGTTGAACTGTGCGACCAGTTTCTTCCAAAAATTAATATCAGGGTCCATGTCATGGTCATGTGACCTTATCCAATACTCCTCTGCGGCAAGAAAGAGATAAAGGATAGTCGTGGCGGCTTTGGGCGAGGCCATTATAGAGATCTCCGTCGCTGATAGTTCTCCTAGGCCAGCGGGGAGAGGGACGAGCGAGTCTCCCTCGCGGCGCCCTCCTCTCATATAATTAGCATCATCGAACTGATGATCATGCCGTATGGCCTAGTGCGATGTGAGTCACCCATTGCGTTTCATTTCATAACAGCACACGTACCGGAGTATCTAGGCATGATGTAGGTAGCGCAAGGGGTTCTTGGTGAGTCGAGGGTTTCCGAGAGCTGATAGGCCACGACGGAGATGCGCCAGGAGACCCCTCTATCTTGATAGGGTGAGATTTGCTCCCTGGGGTGCTGGGTCTATATTCGCTAAAGTCAAAGTGTGTGATCTGAATATGTCTCGGTTGGCTGTCCTCGACTCTATGTGCCGTCGTGGGTTGGAAGGCATCTTGAAGGGTCAGACAAGGCAATACAGCATCCATGGAGCCATCCGCAGCTTGGTCTTGAGTCTTTGGTGGTGGTGGTGATGGTTCGTCACGAGGATAGGTTGGGGTCGGTGTCAACAGGGTCTCGGATCCATCCTTAGAACGCATTGGAGAGCTTCTCGAGAGCGAAAACATTGCCGAATAAGGACTTGAACTTCTCGTCAAGTCCCCGTCATCTCGTTGCGATTCTCTTTCATGGCTTGGGTCACGAGGAGGGGCCAACGCTGGCCTCGACTGTCGCCGGCGAGATCTAGTACCGTACGGCATCGCTATATGCTTGAATGCAAGGGATTGCCGTGAAGGTATGTGGGTAAAAGTCTACAGCTCGATGCAAACAAATTTACTAAGAATGAACGTCACCAGATACAAGCTAACGATGACGGCTAGACAGGTATTCGATGCTTGATCCAAGGGCCGTAATATAACCATAGAAAATGAAAATGAAAATGAAAACGAAACTGAAAAGGAAGAAGGAAAAAGTGAAAAAGAAAATGAGAATAAAAGTCAAGTACCGGTCCCTAGTGTAGAACGGAAAGAACGTAAGTAGCTCTGCCAATACAGCGTCGAGGAAGAAGAGAAAAAAAAAAAAAATCCCGTGACCAGCTAGCGCAAGACGCGAACGACCACCAGCTTGACGAGCCTGCCTCTTCCCTGCAAAGGATTCCCTCAAGGAAGTGACATATGATATGTGATATACGATATATGATACATGTAGGTAACCGGGCGAAACCACAAGCCTCAGTCCATGGACGAGGATAATATGAGAGACAGGGAAGAAGATAGCACTAGATTGAAAAAGCTGCGCTCGAGACTATACAAACTCATCGGAGACTTCGATAAAATTACCAGATGGGTTCGACGAGGAAAACTCCAAAGGCCACGGCACCGGGCCATCAACAACCCTCACCCTCGACCATGACAGCATTACCTGTGTATACCTCTTCGTACATGGTCGTCCAAGAACGTTCACCTCCTTTATCATCTCCGCCGCCTTCCTCCTCAACCGACGCGATTACCTTTGGATTGGGTCCATCCAGACGAAACACAGAACATGGCAAACCAGACCAAACTGCCGCACCAGAGAGATCGGATGTACGGTCTCGAGAAGTCGCGGTAAGTTATTCCCTCAGCGAAAAAAAAAATAAAATGGAGAAATTCACACTCATTTTATCAACGTCACAGAACGGCATCGGATCGAGTTTCCAAGGAACTCTACCGTCATCAGTAAAGCCCAGGGTTCAACCAAGAAAACCCCATTCCGAAAGGATTAGCACGCAACAAACCACGACAAGGCGAATCAAAACTCTCATCAAGAACAAGGCATTACTATACGATTGCATAGCCGAGGACAAGAACGAAGACGACGATGACTGCGAGGAGCGTGAGTATTTCCCAAGCCCATGCCCTTGCCTCCGTTGCTTTTGGAAGGACCCTCGCTTAGGATGGGTTGAATACACCGCACTACTTGAATCCCCTTACCTTTCACGCCCCACCCTGCGTAAAATTTAAGAATAGAGAGCTAATAGAAGGCGTAGTAATGAGAAAACTATCGATAACAGGGGAAGACGGCGGCTTCCAAACATGGCGGCAAGTAAAGTCGTGGACGATGCGGCACTATCGCAGACGACTGCGGGCCAAGACGAAGGCGAACACCTCCTTACCCATGAACTGTTTCGAGAAGAACCTGGTGCCCCTTCTGAAGACGGCCGAAATGGCCCTAAACGCGCGAAATTTTCTCAAATCGGTAAAAGAAGCCATGGGCGCGAGGAAGCTAACGCGGATATTCCGACACCGCCTAGCGCGCGACGAGTTGCCGGAGGACATGGCTCCGCTGATCTTCTCCCCGCTATACTTGAGAATGTGCGAACGGCACGTGCGGAGACTCAAGTGTGCGAGGAATAACAACGACTCCGAGTCCGATAGCTCCGACGACGAGTGGTCGGACTGGGAAGAAGAGGGTGGCGTGCCATTAGAAAGTTTTTCTAACGGGGACCGCTGTCCGACGACAGATGCTGGCACTCGTATTCTTCCGTCGATTGAGGAGGACCCTCCCGAGATGTCTAACCCGGCGGTCGGACAAAGAGCCGACAGACCGTCCACGACCATCGGGACCCGGGAGCCAGAGACTCGCGCAACACAGTCCAGGATGAGCCGTAAAGCCCATCGAAGGAAGGAAAAGCGCAAGGCTCGGCGAAGGGCAGGGCACGATAAACGTGGAACCGGGAGCAGCGACGCAGATCGCCGTCGAAGCCGAACACTAACACCGCCGTGTCTATCAAGCACCCGCGACGATTCGGCTCACCAGCCAGCGCCCAGCCAGCTCCGGGGCCAAAACCGGGCGCCGTCAGCACCCAGAGTCCGCCCGTTCATCGATTTCATGTCACCCGCGGCGACCGCGACGCCAAATCCCGAGGCGGAGTCATGGACATGGATGAAAACCCTCCTTCGCGACGAAAACGAGCGTCGCAACGAAGTAAACCTAGGTAAGGACGGTGGCAGCGAGGCGACCGGGAATCCCCGAAGGCTCGGTACTAGCTCGACCCCGAAGAAGACGGCGACCAAAGATCGGGGCAAAGATACAGCGACGCCTAACACCAGGGATAGTGGTGGTCCGCCACCGCCACCGCGACGAACCCCATCGGTCCTTATTGTGGAGAATGAACGACAAGCCCAGAAACTAGCGAGGCCCCGAAGCCGAGCATCTCTACGAAAGGCAAAAGGCCCCCACCAGACCCAGCCAGTGTACGAGATCCCACCGAGGAGGTTCTATAACTCATCGACAGGGGGAGCCACCGTACCTCCACGAGCAGACCAACAGGCAAAGGCCGTCGGCAGCGGTATCTCAAAACCCAAACCCAAACGGCCCGAGCTCAGCCGAAACGCAGCGGCAGGCAGGTCGGGCGTCAAAAATAAGGAAAAGGCGAAGCGAAGCAATGGCGCCACCGCGCCGAATCGTACACCGCGGCGGCAACGTAGCCCGTCGTACCAGAGCTCCCTGTCCGACGACGACGTAAGTTTCCCGCCCATAGAGGAACTCTGCGAGCGTCTGATGCGGGCGCGGGCAATGGCCGCGCAGACCCAGCCTCAGCCTCAGTCTCAATCCGAGACCGCAGCGCGGAAGGGGGGCGACAAGAAGCGCCGAAGAGGGGAACCGCCCAGCGAGTGCCGCGGCCCCTGTACCAAACGCATCAAGAGAGCAGCCGGCGCCAGCTCATCAGTAGCCGAATGGGTGGAGGGCGGCGTCCACGCCAACCCCCAGGTCCACGGTAGGAAGCGCAGAGGGGGAGACGGCGACCGAAGCCGCGGGCCGTCTCTATTATCGCAGCCGAATGTTTGCCCGCCGACGCCGAGACAGCAGAAGAAGTGGAGGAGCGCGAAGCCCGTCTGGCAGGCGAGTCCTCGCCGTGCTCCTCGGTTCGTGACGCCGATAGACTGAGTACTGAGTCCGCCCAGGTGGGAGAAAATACGAATAGACGGAATGAATCTACGGATGGACCTTCACTCACGTTTTTCCTAATAGCTATACTATACGAGACATCTCTCATGTCGTGTAATTATAACCCTGTAATGTATCTATCTCATTGGGTTTATAGAAGAATAGAGCCCAGCAACCAATGGGTACCGATTGCAAAGAGACAGAGAGTGTAGTGTAGCGGTGATTAATACACGCGTGGTCGATTACATACCGTAGGGCCCGGTAGTCGGCATCACATGAGCTCGGTGGAGTGTGCAGTGCGTCTTGGACGAACGGGTCGACTATTGCCGTCTGCACTTACACGTGCAAAAGCATCAAATCAAGCCGACTGGTCTCGGAACCCTTTCGGCGAGTCATGTCAAAAGCATACCGTCTTTTTGCGCCGTGTTTCGTTTGTTACATACCGTATGTAGTAAAGGTGATCAGCCCGTGCATGCTATGCGTGTCTATTGTCGGCTTCGCACGACGCCACCCACCCACCTCGCTTAGAGCTAGAGATAGGGTACCGACCTACTGTACTGTAATGATACGCTTCCGGGCTGAATGATAAGCGTGTTCAAGCAAGTGAGCTGCGATGTCTGCGCCGTGTCCTGCCTTGGCCTTACCAACCGGGTCGAGGAGTTGGGTTGGACAATCGGTGCGGGTAACGAACCCCGAAAAAGGCTGGAGTACGGAGTATCGAGCCGGCACAAAAATAGGGATGCTGGCATTCTGTATCGACAAGAGTCTCGGTATGTTCTCGGGGTTTGCCTCTCCTGGCTAGGGAGATACCTTAGGGCCATGTAATTCTCTTACTACCTTACTACCGACCTATGTACCTTATCTGCCCGTGCCGACGACACCACTACTACTAGTAGCACTTGCGTAGGTACCTCCCGTAGAGACCTCAACAAGAATCTCCCCAACAGAAAAAAGAGTGGATATGCCAAGGACCGAGATCCTAGCTCGAGGGCGGGTAATTCCCCTGTTTTACTAGTACCTACTACGGTAGCCTGCCTACGAGTACTGTAGGTACTTGAGACTAAACTCGGTAAAAATCAGTGCTACTAATCAGTACTACTACTATAAGTATGTATGTACTATATAGTATAGATAGATGTAGATTGGGTAGGATTGGAGGGACGAACGACTGGTTCCAAGTCAGGAGCCAAGTGTTGCATCCGTGGGGCTCAAAATACTACACTACCTAGGTACCAAGTACTATGTAGGTAGGTATGTATGTAGGGTCAGGTATGGTATATCCTCGGCCGACATACCTACCTAGGTACTTACGTGGTGTATACAATCCGCCATGACCCCGTCAAAACGAGACATGCTTCATACTAAGTAGAATCATAGCGGATGAATGCGGTGGTGTACGCGGTAGAGCTACGTAGGGTATACCGCCTAGGGAGCGACCGCAAGACTCAATGCAAGCCATCATGTATGTGTTGTTCAAGCTGTGCTAGTCAGTCAACTGTTCGCCGACGCCGATTTGCTGGGAACGACTGACTGGCTGGCTGATCGAGACCGTCCCTCCTCCATCCTCCCCCCTCCCCCCTCTTCCCTCTGCCCTCTTCATAGTGTACCTACTAGTATATTTTTATGGTACCTAGAAATGGGATTCGAAATGGATAGTAAGATGGATGAATGAATGATGATGTGCTGATGAATCGAGGCGGTCTAGCTCTTATCCCTACCAAACCATGTCGCGGTGGCGGTGAGAACACAGCATCAGGAGATACATACCACCAAAAAAAAAAAAAAAAGGGCCAGGAATCGGAGACAAAAAAAAAAGGTTATCGAACGTGGAAATTCAAAGTTGCATGTGAACGAGTCGTGTATTCACATGTGCACGTACCGAAGCGGGGAAGAGTGATTGGTGGGCTGCATTTGATGGGAACGCGTGATTGGTCAATTGAAGTCCAGCTAGTGTTCAGCTAGTGCACCTACTAAGATCATCCCCCATCATTGCCCTGGCTGATCAGACGGATCTCACACTACCTCGCCTAGGCACTGCTACGGTACGAGTACCTAGGTACGCTGGAAGACCCTGACGCGGGACACCTTTCAGGGCACTTTTCGGGACACTTCCCAGGTACCTATCCAGGTAGTATACCTTAGGGCGCCAGGGCCGCGTGGGAAATTCCTGTTCAGGTGGCTGTTAGGCTCTAACAGGTGCTTAGCCAGATAGCCAGACACTTAAGTGTCTGGTCTGGCTATATGGTACGGACTGATTACATAAGCAGAATTCTAACAGCTGATAGGCCAACAGACCTAGTAGCTAGAAAATTATTTTTTCTAAAAAATAAAAATTTTTAATTTTTTATAATTTTTTTTTAAAAAATAATAATTATTATTATTTTATTTAAAAAATAATTTTTAAATAAAAATATTTTATTTTAAAAATAAAAATAAATTTAAAATAAAAAATATTATTAAAATATTTTATATAAATAATATTTTTATTTAAAAATAATTTTTTAAAAAATTATTATTTATTTTTTAAAATTATAACTATAAATTATTTTTTATATAAACAAAAAAACACTTAAATTTTAAAAAATAAAAGAATTTTTTTTATATAATATTCTATCTACTTTTATTTTCCCACCCTGGGGTGGCGCCCTAAGGTAGTACCTAGTACACTAGGTACACTGCTACATAGTAGCAAGATACCTAGGTAGAAGCATACAGTCTTCATTTTTTGTTTCGTTTTTTTTTTCTTTCTCAACAATGTTTTTGACCCCAAGTAGATATGTATACTATACTCATTCGTGTCAAGTGTATACCCATAGTACGTTAGTACATTACACTGACAGATAGGTACCTGTCCCCATCCCACCATCTTTGTATACCTACAAACCACTAATGTGTACGATGTGTACCTACATGTAGGTAGTAGGTAAGGCAGGTAGTTAGTATGCGCTACTAGTAGAAGCAATTGTTCTCGGCTGGGTCAGTCCAGTCAGTCAGTCAGTCAGTCAGTGTCTCTCTCATGCGTTAGTTAGGTATTGCCGTATTGCCTCCATTCCAACATCTCGTCCAATCCCATCTAGTCTATAGCCTTCTCGCTCCTCCTCCCTCACCCCGTCGAAACCTGTAGCCAATCCCTCGACCCTTAAATAAAGAATTTGTGCACGCTAAATATAATACATCTGGGTCTCCTTCTCTCGTAAAAGGCGGCTTTCTCCCCCCCCCTCCCCAGGAAAGTTGACAGAAAAGGGAAAAGAAAGTACCATTCCTCTTCTTCCCTAACCTTTTCCCCCCTCACCAAACCACCATCAGCACTCCACTCACTTCCCACCCTCACGGCGCTGGAGAGGCAACCAAGTCACGGAGAGAAGGTAGAGAGTGTGTGAGAGAGAAAGGGATATACACACACAGACAGACAGACATAAAGAGAGGGAGAGGGAAAAGAAGGAAAGTCAACATGGCTTCCGCAACCACCAGCGGCTCTGCCCGCCAGAACCCAGCCCTTCGTCGTACCGTGACCTCGAACACGGCTTCGACGTCGACTACGGAGAGCGACACGTCGGCTATCGCCTCGCCCATCGACTCTCCCCGGCCCTCGGCCTCATCCACCTCGCTTTCGTCTCTGGCCTCCTCCGTCGACGCCCCCAAACAGCCCACCTTTGGTAAGCTCATCGACACTTATGGCAACGAGTTTCAGGTCCCCGATTACACCATCAAGGACATCCGTGATGCCATCCCCAAGCACTGCTATGAGCGCTCTGCCGCCACGAGCCTCTACTACGCCGTCCGCGACATCGTCAGCCTGGGTACCACCTTCTACCTCTTCCACACCTACGTGACGCCCGAGACCATCCCGTCCACGCCCGCGCGCGCCGTGCTCTGGGCCTTCTATACCTTCGTCCAGGGCCTGTTCGGCACTGGTATGTGGGTCTTGGCCCACGAGTGCGGTCACCAGGCCTTCAGCCCCTCCAAGGTCCTTAACGACACCGCCGGCTGGATCATGCACTCGGCCTTGCTCGTACCCTACTTCAGCTGGAAGATCTCTCACGGCAAGCACCACAAGGCCACCGGCAACATCGAGCGCGATATGGTCTTCGTGCCCAAGACCCGCGAGGAGAAGGCATCCCGTCTCGGCAAACTGGCTCACGAGCTATCTGAGCTGGGCGAAGAGACCCCCATCGTGACCCTCCTCATGCTTATCGGCCAACAGTTGATCGGCTGGCCCAACTACCTCATGACTAACGTCACCGGCCACGACAACCACGAGCGCCAGAGCGAGGGCCGCGGCAAGGGTAAGAAGAACGGCTGGTTCACCGGCGTCAACCACTTCAACCCAAGCAGCCCTCTCTACGAGGCGAAGGATGCCAAGTTGATCCTGCTGAGCGACATCGGCATCGCCATCACCGCCTCCGTCCTTATCTACCTCGGCAATAACTTTGGCTGGTCCAATCTTCTCGTGTGGTACTTCATTCCTTACCTCTGGGTGAACCACTGGCTGGGTAAGTGACTTTGTGATCTCCCTCCGTATCTTTGGTAGTAGCATGAGCTAAGCTGACGTATAATCTCTTCCTCTTTCACAGTCGCCATCACCTTCCTACAGCACACAGACCCCTCTCTTCCGCACTACACGGGTGACTCGTGGAATTACGTCCGCGGCGCTGCGGCCACCATCGACCGCGAGTTCGGGTTCATCGGTCGCCAGCTTCTCCACGGTATCATCGAGACTCACGTCCTGCATCACTACGTGTCCACCATCCCCTTTTATAATGCGGACGAGGCTAGTGAGGCCATTAAGAAGGTCATGGGACGCCACTACCGGGCCGACACGAGGGGGGGCTCCCTGGGTTTTATCAAGGCCATGTGGCGCAGTGCGCGGATGTGCCACTGGGTCGAGCCTAGCGAGGGAGCTGAGGGTGAGGGCAAGGGCGTTCTGTTCTTCCGCAACACGAACGGCCTAGGCACCAAGCCACTCCGAATGAGCCCGCCTGGTCAATGAGCGCACGTCTCCGGTAGAATCTAAGTGAGCTTGCCCGGCCACACAGTAGCCGAGTCATGAAGTTTCCACGTATCACAGCGCCCCACACAATGATCCCATCCCTATTTTGGATAAAAGAACTTGTTTACCTCAGTCCGCCTCGCCCGCCGTGAAGAGTGAGCGAGAATGGATATGTAGGTTAATCTGCCTTTTTTTCTTTCCTCTTCTCAAACAGAAAGAGGAAGGAAGACCAAAAGGCCAAAAGGCTACCTAAGAGAAAGGGAAGATGCGACCAGTAGATGTGTAGTACAGAATCAAGTTTAGAGGGAAATACGCGGGTGAAATTCGGCGTTTTAAACAGAAAGTCCACCTTAATGAAATGAACCACCAAACACCAATGTTGCCCGCGTAACCGGGGCCAATAGAGACGACGTTAGGTACAAAGCATGAAAAAAGAGGGGAACTTTTGATTTTTGATAAAGCTAGACTACCTATTCTCTCCAAATACTCATCTATATAGATGTACATATATATATTATACATATAGTCTATATGTTGGAACAGGGACGATGGGTAATATGAATGAATAAATGAATCGATGATTGACTTGAAGAAGATTATTATTATGTGAGGGTTAAAACGGTGCGATCTATAGTAGACTAGGTTAGCTGGTCATGGGTTTACTACATGTTCATATAATGTCAAGATAGATAGATAGATAGATAGATGTATTACGATACGATACGATACGGCGGATTCCGTCGTCGAGTCCGGGTGTTTTTCGCTGCTACCGAGTCGCCCATTAATTAGCACTTCGGCAGACGTTTCGTCGATCTAGGTTTGTATTGCCTGTTGGTAACATTATTTGTTTATTACATCATTTATGAATATTCCGCGCATTGTATGCATACACACACATGCATGCGTGCGTGCATATGTACATGTCAAGACAGACGAACAAACAGACAGGAAGGAAGGAAGGTAGGCCTCGAATCCGAGAAAACACGACATCGGCGTCCCGGGGGCTGGGCTGGTGCGGTGTCGTTGGGACGGAAGTTCATGGGGTACGGGGGATATCGATGATTACGATACGCTCTGGAACCTATCTGTCTGTCTGTTTATCTGTGATGCGCCGTCCCTTGTGCCTTTCGCCTTTCGCCTTTCGCCAGGCCGCGCGGTCCCGATTCCGATGGCGGGATGCGGCTTTGTTGTGCATGCTCGAGAGCGCATTTCGCTTCGTTTTCCGCTTCTTCTTCATTTTTCTCTTCCCACTCTTCCTTCTCCTCCTCTTCTTCTGGCTCTTCTCTTTTAGTGACGTTTTATTCTCATGAATAACTAGTCCGTCTTGTTCCTGATTCTGATCTTGACCGGGGTTGTGATACAGATTCGAACTTATACACATGTTCGACCTACAATCCGCGCCGAATGCAGTGTTCCGCCGAACAGGGCCGTCCGTTCGTTCTATGGGAGAAGCGAGTCTAGAGGATGCAGTGATGTAGCTCGCGGGCGAGGGAGATCCGGTCGGAGGAGGGGAGGTAAGTCGTTTAGCAGTAGAATCGACTTGTTTAACAGGAATAGGAGAAGAATCGGACTCGTCATACTCGCCGAATCTAACGCGGCGTTTCTTCTTCCCTTCTTCAGCCTCAACTGAGTCCTTAATCTCACTGTCCCGGACTCTCTTACTCGACCGTGCGGTTATTATTGGCCGCGCATTGACGGCCGGTCGCGTGGTACCGGATATAGCTAGGTAGCTCGATCGGTGCTCACTAGGACTAGGACTGTCAAAGAAGGCAGGGAGCTGGTTCAAGACGGCCTCAACGTCGCTCGCCGTCTCGTGTGCGTTGGTGTTTTCAGCAAAGCTATTCAAGCTTTTCACGGAAGGTATATCGTGTAGCCCGCCGTTATCATCATCGTCATCATCATCGCTGTCGCTATCGGAGGAGATAGCGTACGGGTCTCCGTATGTGCCGATGGAAGAAGACGGGGTAACAGCTCGTTTTGCGGTTATGGTGTTCTCAGGGGTTCGTGGGAGTGACCGAGTATTGCTGGTCCGTATCTTGGTGGCCTCGAGGTGTGTTAATTCTGATCCGGCTCTTTGTTCGACTATGGGCATGATTGTGGCAGCAGTAGAAGTATCATGTGTAGTCCGAGGAGATGACCGGAGACTTCTGTTTCCTACCTGTACAATATTTGTAGGGCTAGAAATCTCCTGCTTTATTGGTTTGGATATAGGCTGGGATATGGAACTGGGTTTGGGTACAGGTGTAGGCGTCACAGTACCGACATTTCGTGTAGTCGTGGTAGCGGTACTGGCGATTAGCGAAGCTGCCGATACAAAACCGAATGCCTCAAGCTTCTTCGATCCACTGCTTATATGTCGCCGAGCGGCTGGCTTAGGTGCGGCATACACTCGCGCCTTCACCGCCGGAGGGAACATAGGAGGAAGTACGCCATCGCGGATCGTGGTGACGGCGGTGGTGGGAGCAGCAGCGGCCGGTTCCCGTCGCGGAACCCCTACATTGATACCCGTCTTTTCCCCCTTTACACCGTTTGCTTTGCCGTTGAGCACGGGCTATAACACGAGTAAGCTATAAACGCCGCACTAGATTCATTAATGGAAGAAGAAAAGCAAGTCCCGGTACATACCTTTGACGTCTGAGTACTATCCCGACTACCTAGACCATTCAGAGGCGTGGGAGTAGGCCGGGTATCGGGTAGGCGGCGAGGGGTTATATCTTCGTCCTTGACCGGCAATGGGCTTTGACGAGGAGTGGAATTCATCGTCTTCTTCGTTGGAGTGTTAAGAAGATCCCAAAAACCAGAAAACCGGCGTTGGGGAGTAGTACACGAGCCCTGCGTACACAATTGGAGTCAGTGAGTTAACTAGCTAATTAGTTACCCAGTGGAATTTTCCCTTCCCCTCTTCCCCATTTCCCCCATAGGCAAGTCAACATCATAACGGGATGGAAGAGGAAGGGGAGGAAGTAGACGAAGGGAACCAAAATAACACAGGAATATGGATCCAAGCCTTACGGTGGTAGATGTGCGGCCTAGCCGGCCCTCAACAGGAATAGCCTTCGAGGATGGACTAGCGGATGGCACAAGTAGAGGAAGAGAAGCAGGGGCAGGTTCTGCGCTCGAACCAACCGCATCATCGTCATCATCATCATCATCAGAGTAGTAGTCGTAGTCGGAATCGGAATCGATGACTATAAGCTCCCTCGTAGTTTCCCGCGTCGCCAGCTGCGGACTTGGTCTTGAACCGGATTCGCGACACCCTCGGCTACTACTTGTATTTGTACTTGTACTTGCAATCGCAATCGCATTTCTCTTGTAGTTAGAAGGCAACCCCCCTCGTGCTCCCGGGTTGTCACGTGCTGCAGGCGCTCTGGGTGTAGAGGGCGCCATCGCAAGTCGGGGGAACGCAAAGCCGCATTGGGCATTGAACTTGAGCTCGAAATCATGCCACGTCGTGCAATATCGGAGGGTGTTGCGGGCGCAGAGTGTAAGACACTACTGCACTCAACCTTGGGCCGGCCGGCAAAGGTGTGAAAACAAAAGGGGCAGCAAGATCAAGATAGGCTCAGAGAGTCTTGGATGGAGATGCGAATTCGATGTGCGTGTAGGTCGGAAATTAGAAGGAATGGTCAGATACGCAGGATTGAGAGATAGAAAGAGAGAGGGAAGGATAGAAAGAGGGAGAGGGGTGTGTGTTTGTGCGTGCGTGTTTATGTATTAGAGAGAGTTGTCATAATTCATTTTTTGACATCGATAGAGCACCAGACAGACAGACAGACAGACAGACCTCACATCTCAAGTCCAAAAAAAAAAAAAACCCCCCCGGTCGTGAATTATTGATTGAGTTACGTAGCTGCCTCTACTTACCTATATATATGTACATATGTATGTACCTAGGTACTGTGTGTATAGGGTAGGTTTTCTAGATAACACCTCGACGTTGACATGAACATGGGATTCATTATGTCGCTTGAAATATGCTAACCGCGTCACGTCACTGAATACGGAATCGAGAATAGAGAGACTCAAGAAAATAGTGTCTGGCATTCTTCTAGACGGCCCACCCGGTAACAAAAACCCCTTCCTCATAAAACACCAATTCCCAATTGCTATTGCTAGAGACAGATCCCACCGGTTCTCTTCACCCACGGCTCCTTGCGAACCTAACCCCCCACCATCCCGACCACATACATTTCCTATAAAGGCAGCCTGGGCTTAAAATACTCCTGGAAAGTATCCAATTCTTCTAGATTGAGCTTGTAAATGACCGTACAGCAGACAATCAGCAGGTTGGGGAACCGCCGTGTCCAAAAGCCGAGATAACCGTCAGGAATCGGGCCTACCATCTTCTTGAGAGTATCGCTCATATCCCCGTAGTGAGAGCGCTTGTTTCGAAGCGCACGTAGCAGGTCGAGGAACTTGGTCCCCGTGTACTTGCGCTGCTTGCCTAGACTCTCGACGAATTCCTTGGGTAGTACCTTGAGGAAGTCGCCACGGCACACCTGCGGGGCACAATCTTCAAGCGCCGCCAACGCCGGGGACATCGGGTCGCGAGGCTCTAACTCGAAATGATCTGACACGTCGCAGAGAAACGCGAGTTGTTCCTTGGCCGACCAGAAAAACGGATGCGACATGACATCCTTCGCCGTTGGCCGTGCCCGGGGATCCGCACGAAGCATCGTCTCGATGAGCGCCTTGGCCTCGTACGCGACATCCCCGAGCACCTCCAGCGGCTTGAGGCTAAACTGTCCTTTGCGAATATTCACCTCCCTCATGTATCGGTCACCGCAGTCGAACGGGTGAAGACCCTTGGTCAGCACGTAGAAGAATACGAGTCCGAGAGAGAATATGTCGATGGCGCGGGTCGCCCGTCGATTAGGCATGACATCGGCACTAACCAGTTGACTACTAGAGTCGCTGTGGATACTAGACATGGACATATTCGACGTCTCGCGTGCGTCGTCGTCAAGAAGCAGTTCAGGTGCCCGCCATCCCGAGGTGCCGGCTGCGTGCGCCGTGGTGGCTCCGAAGGATGACTGACCACCTTCCAACTTCTTACAGAGACCGAAATCCGAAACGAGAAGCCGGGGTCGCCCATCACGACCCATGGTGACGAGGATGTTCTGGGGTTTGAGGTCGCGATGGACGATGCGCAGATCGTGGAGGAAGCTAAGGCCATTTGCTATCTGCAGAAGAACTCGCGGCAGATCCAACTCGCCAGCTCGCGCGAGCTCCGGGAATTGATTAGGTCTGTCCACAATATCAGATAGGGATGCCTGACAGAGCTCTAATGCGATATAGAGAAAGCTGTCGTTCTTAGACATGGCGTAATATCGGATAACTGGAACTACATGTTAGCGACTCTATATAGCCATAGCGGGCACTATAAAAGGTATGACTTACCATTTTGGTGGTGGTCACTCTCCAGTAACAGCTGCGTCTCCTGAGTGGCAATGTCCCAGAACTGTGTCAACATCCGCTTCACCGCCACGTCACGGCCGTGGAATTTGCCCGCAAACACCACGGTACCGTTGCTTCCCATACCAAGTTGGTAATCCTGATTGACCTCGATGCCTCCGATATTGATGATCGGACCGCTTACATCTTCCGGATCGTTGATGGTAGTCGTGATGTTTGGCTCTAGTTTAGGCGGGATACCGATGTTCTGAAGTCCCGGAATGCTACCATCTGCTTCGGTCGCACCATTTCCTGAAGAGCCATCTGCTGCATCTCGCTGTTTCTTAGCGCCCTTTCGGTGTTTGACACCCCCTCTTCGGCCACGATGAGCCTTTTTCTTTTTATCCGGTGATTCCTGTTCGGCGGTCTGCTCTTCTTGCGCAGGATTGGCCTGGACGATCTCGGCATCAGGTAGAGCAGTGACAGGCTCCGCAGCCTGAATGGTGACTAGCTTTTCGCTGGTAGGTAATGCCGTTTCAGCTTCATCCGCATCCGGGGCCGTAGGACTCGGCTCATCCGTGATTGGGGCCCGAGACTCAGTACCGGGATCGGTTGGCTGGACGAAGGTTGGCGTCTTCAGATACTCTGAGAAAGAGGGCCGTCGAGCTTGCTTGAAATAACGGTACGACACGTAAACGAGAAGACAGAGAACAAGAGGATTTTTGAAGAGATCCTGAAATGAATCGAGAGCATAGCGAGGGAGCGTTATGACGGTTTCGACGATCTGGGGCAGCTCATTCTCCATTTCCGGTACTATCGTTGGAACCGGATCTCCCCCCATAGCGTCCTCCAACTCTGCGTCGGAGAAAGACTCGGAAGGCAGACTGGGCGGCAAATCCGACGACCAATCAGGCATGCCAATACCGTCCCCCAGAGTATGAACACCAACTAAGGCCTCAGAGAGATGCGCGGTATCTCTCATAGTTTCGGTTTCCCATGAGCTTCTTCGATTAATTTGAGCAACCGGGCCATCGATGACCAAGGGGTACGACCGGCCGGACATGGCGTACCACCCACCTGAGTGGGTCCGGTTGAGAAAGACGTTGTGACTTCGAGCCCAAGCCGAGTCTTCATCTCGAACGGGAGGCATCGGCTGCGGTAGCAAGACGAGCTCGGGGTTGCTCCCGGGGGGCGCGTCCAGGGGCCTTGCGACGTCAAACACGCGTACAACTGGAACACTAAATTCAAGAGCAAATGAAGTAGTGCTTGCAGGGTGAGCAATGGCATATACCCTGCCGTCATGCTGACTCGTAAAATACCGGTTATCTGGTGGTGAATGATATTGGCGATGAAGATCGTTGTCAAAATTATTCGGACCCCATTCGGCGTATTTGAGAGTGGCGATATCCCTTCCGTCATCTCGACGGTGAATGTCTACTGTGTATTCTGTACGACTTAGCGTGATACTCCCACCGTTGCTGCATTCCTCGTTATCGGTATCTAGCAGTCTGCTATTGGGGGGGAAGCACGTAGCGCTCTGGTCTACTTGTGCACCGGTCTGGCCGAACCACTTGAGTACTCTACCCGTAGCAGCGTCGACGGTGATGAGAGTGTTTTTCTTGTGGCCAGTATAGACTACCGGAGGATCCGACGATGCGTAATGACCCATTTCGTCTACCAGTTGTTTCATAGTGTAGCCAGTACTCATCAAACCGGCACCGTAGTGTGACGGAGTCCAGACGTACACGGCGCCATTATTGATGGGCTCGATTGCCCAGACGTAATCATCTAGCGGGTGCCGGTCTCGACTAGGTTTGTTATTGGTAGACGAACCATTGGGGCGGTAGTGAATGGTTTCTACGACGGGCTGTTCAACTTGGAGATGCCAGCGCTCGTCGCCCGACTCGCGATCCGCGGCATAGAGATGTCCATCGACGGTCGCCAGAAGAATGTAGTCTTCCACTTCCCAGTTCTCCAGGCTCCGCGCAGACTGCAGCGAGGACAGCCCAGAACCGGCGAGGATACTGGGCATATGCCTGGAAGAATTTGGTGCTCGGACGGGCTTAGCCGGAGCCAAAGTTGCGAGGGCGCTCGCATCGTTGAGAGATGGCATGTCATTAGGGTTTTGCTTGGTGGCAATCATGGAGTCTCCGCTTCCGCGACTCCGTACGTAATTCTTTGATTTCGTCGTAGCGAGTTTAGGTACGACCGGGTTCCGGCGTTCTAATGGCGACTCCTGTCGAAGACGAGGGAGGCCCTGCCGGTCAGGGGCGCCTGCATCAAGGCCACCACCGTCTTTGATGATGCCGACGAAGTGTGGTGGTTGTGCAGAGGGTCGGTATCGGGGTACTTGTTGTTGCTGCTGCTGAGCGTCGACAAGGTGAAGCCATGGAATAAGAAGCACGGCTAGAGCGAGGAACATAGTTCGCTGCGGCGCGACATGTCGTCCCTCTCCAGGAGGTCGCCGTGGCATGGTGAACAAACGAACTCCCAGACGACGATGACGTTATTCTTGTATGGAGGGGCCTCACTGTGAATGGATAACCATCATGTTGCCTACGTTGAGTGGTGAAGAAGAGGAGAGCCTGCGAGGGAAGCGATCAAACCAGGCCGCAAGCCGAAGTACCTGGTAATGCGAAGGTTACGAGACGGAATGGAATCTAGGCAAGATGACGATAAAAAGGAGCACTGTGACGAGGCGAGAGAAGGCTAGTCGTGTGAAAACGCTGAACGGAACTCGGCAGGGGAAAAGACAACGAGACACACGGGACCTTCGGAACGATCGAGGGAGTGTTTTAATGGATTCTATCGCGGGTGAATGTAGCAGACGGATATTCAAAGTCGCGGGTATCTTGAAGGCGATGGCAAAACGTCGTGATAGGCTGTGGTACTTGGTTCAACTACCGCTGCTTCCATGAGAAGCCGGATCGCGTAATACTGTTGGTCTAGACTAGTTCGCTGCGTTCTTTTTCTTCTAATACCGCTGGATATCGTATCGCATTGGCAATAATGCGACGAAGCTACGGGTTGTCGCTGGGATGTATATATATTATGATATCATGTCGTTTTATCAGCGAGAAAGAGGTGCCGCCAGGAGGAAGAATGTTTAAATAGCTGGGACGCAGTTCGAGGGAAAAGACGAGAAAGCCGAAACAACGCTCGGGTACGTGTCTCAGCGATGGGACGGATAACAGGGAGGAGACGGGCCGATATAAGGTATATCAAGAGAAAGAAGGGAGAATAGGTAGAGTAGTAACAAGCAAGGGGGAGAGAGAGAATAGAAGAGGGGGAGGGGAAACTACGACGAACGACGACGACGACGATAAAGCCGCAATGGTGATGCTACTGATGACCAAGTCGATGGTTTGTAAGTTGTAATAATTGAAATTGGTATAATCGTCCTTGCTGACTCTATGAACAATAATAATATATTTGGTGTGCCCATCCTACGACGCACGGGAAGTAGGAGGGTACCTAAGTAAGTATGTCGGCCAGTGCTGGGGAGGTAGGTATGGAGTACCTAGGTAGGGTTGGGCAGAACGGGCAAGGATTTTGATTTGGTGATGGCGTAAGATTGGAAGATTTGGGGGGAAGAAGAAACCTTAGGGGGAATGGAATGGGGGTTGGTTGGGTCGGTTGGCTGGGGGCAGAAGAAGCTGGGCAGTTCTGGTGATGGTTCTGGTGATACGTAGTACGTACCTAAGTAGTAGGTAGAGAGAGAGAGAGAGAGGGCTGGAGGGGCGCAAATCCCTTTTTTGGCTGAACAGCCCGGTTATAAACTTCTAATCAATGTACCCGACGGTCTTAGGTACCTTAGGTAGCCTAGGATCCTAAGAGGTACCTACCTAGGAGGTAATCGTGTTTCACCTAGGTAGGTACCTAATCGATTAAAAGTACTTACGTAATAACGCGATACTTACTTACATTGGTTACATACACCATACACCTTTACGACCGACCAGGAAATACGTACGGGCAACAAAGGTAGGTAGATACCTACGTCCGAGTTGTTGTATTTATTATACGTCTAGTAAATTTCTTGAACCTCTTAGAGAAATCCCGAGCTTTTTTTTCAATAAAAAATCGTCCCTACTGTCCTAGAAAGCACTTCTGCTAAACACAGGTTTTAGGTATCTCTTCGGCAACTCATGCCTCTGACAACCTCCCTCCCCAACCCTGTTTGGGATAATGACGCCCAGCTGGACACGTGCTTGTATCCGGATGCTGAGTTTGTGGCATACTTCGCATTAAAGGCGGACGAGAAGTACAAAGAGAGAGATATCTACTTGGGGTCATGATGTATGTCCTACCCCCGGACAAAAAGGGGGGTAGAGGAGGGGGTTTGTTGGTTGTTAAGAAATGACTAAAAGGGAGAGTTTTTTTTTAAAAAAAGGAGTTAAAAAAAGAAGAGGATAGTTGCAATCGAACTGGCATCATTAGGAGTTTGGTTTTTTTTCCAAAAAAGAATCCGGCGGCTTAAGACAGGCTCAACATCCGCGGACCGGAAAACCCCTGAATGCCTATGGCCCTGCCTCTGACACAAGGGTTTGTCCTGCCGACTACTTTACCACTACGCCACGAAGGCAGGTATGTGGGAACGTCTTTTGTTAGAGGGCTGTGCGTGTGTTGTGCCTTATAAGGATACCTGGATGCCTGGGTACCTAGGTACCTAGATACCATGTGGGAAGCACGAAGCACGAAGCACGAAGTGCAAACTAAACCTGATATCACGTAGCTTAGATGAGCCAACAACATTGTTGCTACGACACTTGCGCGTTTGTAAACTGAGGCTACCATGAGTGGTGTTTTACCCTACGCCCGCTCAGCATATTTGAATAACAGCCTTTCAACCATCCATCGATGCCTGGCTATCCTGAGATGCCAGATATAAAAACTCATGCAGCTTTGAGCCTCGAGTAAGAAGTTAAAGCTTATTGTTGACGAGGATCCCCGTGATATGCATGCGTTACGACCATATAGCCGACAAAATCAGGCCATCTATTAGGTCTTTAAGGTTGTTTGTGCCTGGTTTCTTGTAAGCAGCAAGTACTTAAGAAGCTTTAACGGCGAGCAGTTGTGAGAACAAGGCGCAGTGTGTTGGGCTGCTGGGGGCACCCCTTCAATTCCTCCATCTTGAAATCAAAATTCTCTAACGCGGCGGCGCACTCTTGCCGCAGAGTTCTTTTTGCTTCTTTAAGACGCGTCACTCTTCGGTAGGACGGTGGTACGCCAATAAAATTCAAGTATCATGTTTTAATCGAGGCCTTGGATTTCCTTCCTTTTCGTAGTTCCTGAGCCTCCGCAGCCACCCACTGAGTTGTGGTGGTGAACTTGCTGTAGAGGTGAGACATTTTGAGATCATTTTCGGCCATCCGCTCCGGGTAAGGAAACCATCCATATTAAGGCATCAGAACAAAGAAGCACGCACTGTCTTCCCCTAGCGGCCCAGCTAGATCGGGGCTAATTCATTATACGGTTTGCTGTGTCACGGCAGTTTAGGCAATCCCTCAAAGATGTGAATAAAGAGTAAATATCTGCTAGTGTGGCTTAGGTATGATACTACGTCTCCCGCAATTAGGTAGTTTCTCAGCGCCGTATTCGATCTCCAATATAGATAAATTCTACCTACGCAGCCACTTCGTATTAAAGGGTCACGAGCTACCGCTACCTTGAGTTCCGTAGACGCATTCTGGATAATCATGAGCCCCCAGCTCGTTACTCTTAGAGACCAACTCATTCAGCAGCGAGATGACGGAACCCCTACCTTGTGGTTTTGCGGATTCCTACTCGCCATAAGGAGCATACGTATTGAGCGTAGCCTTATTCGTTTTGCGAAGGGTTCTTACTCACGGCGTCATTATTCCTAGCCGGAATCGACTACTCACGGTCTGCCTTTCGAGATGACATGTCACATTATATCGTGAAGCAAGCGCATTGCAGGTTTCTTTATGCCACCGCTGTTCAAAATGAAACATTGGGTGAAGTGACTCCTGAGAGTATATGAACAGGCTGGGTTATTTATTTCTCGGTTGTCTCCAAGCACGCACAAAAAGGATCTAGCTAGAAATACCAAAATCTATCGATTACGCCTTACTTTTTCACCTAAAGTCCTTGAATTATTTTATCTAACTTTCGTGTCTGATGACAGGTAACGCACAGGCAGGTAGGAGGCATCGACCGGCAAGTCTTCGGAAACATACAATATGTACAAGAATCGAAAGTCGGGTGTCGACGACGGATCTACGTAGGTATCAAAAAAGCCATCGGCGACACCCTTACACTATCCCACCTCATCATAAACCCATCTAATTGTGCCCACATTATCCCCACTGCACCAGCACCTTTTTCCGTCCTTTGTTCCCTTTTTTCCCCTTCCCACCACTCTCCTCCTCCTCCTCTCCCCCGGCAGGCGCCGAGGTGCCCTCATTTGCCGTGCCGCCCCAACTAAAACCCGTGTTCCTGGAGCCCCCCATATCTCTCCGCACGCTGCCCGTGCCGTACCCAAAGATCGTCGTCGTGGGCTTGGGGGCTGCCGGCAGAGCAGGGAAGGCTTCTTCGCGGCTGGCACCTGCCCTAGGTTGAGCCGGCGCTGAACTCTTCGTTGTCGTTGCCCCCCAAAGAGCGCCCGACGAAGGGCGGGGGGGAGCGCTCCCGCTGGGTGGTAATGAAGGAAAAGCGGCTGTCGGCGACGCCACTCGTCGACTAGGCTGTCCGCTAGAAAAGAGGACGGACGGGTGCTCCACACTAGACCGCCGGGACTGCTGTGTCGAATTCTTGAGCTTTAACACTCGCGTCGTGTGTCTCTGGTTCGAGGCGGTCGCGGGGGTCGCGGGTGAACTCGCTGTTGCTGCCGCCGCCCAACCACTGCTTGAAGTTGTGGCGCCGCGCATGCCACCGAGTCCTGGCAATGTCGGGTAATCTTCATTGATGGCTCGCCAGTCATTCCAAGCCTTGCGTAGTCCGTCACCCTTGGCCTTGTCCTCGAACAGATCCGCCACCTCACGAACGAGTGTTCCCAGAGCAGACGAAGAAATGTCAGCAAATAGCGAGAACAGCGCGTCGACTAGAGCCGGGGCTGCAAGTTTGCCCTGCCGAAAAGAGGAGATGTGAAGCCGGAATTTTTCAATCTTGGCTTTATCGCTGTGTAAGAGATTGGATGCACGCTCGATAACGGCGGAATGGCGCATCAGACGAGCACGATCCTCGGGCGAGAGATTCGCATCCGTCAGGCTCAAGCCCGCTAGTTCCGCAGCAGGGGCGGCAGTTGGGGGAGGTCTAGAATTAGGTGTATTGGTATGGCTCAGGCTGGGCTGAGTCGAAGTGCCTGACGAGCCTGACGGGCCCGCCGTAGCGGATGAAAGCTGGCCACCAAAGGTACGGTTCGACACGGATTGGGATGAATGTATTGCCATCTGGCGCTGGAGAGCAAGCTCATCCCTACGGAAGGGCTGTGCTGAACTTGCCGGCAGAGGCTCGGCATTTGGATCTCGACCCCTTCCCCGGTTATTTCTTCCTCCATGGTCCCCCTCTCTGCCTCGGCCGGATCCACCGCCTCTCCTCTGTGGTTGCTGATACCTCTCCCGCACATCAAACCCTGACAAATCGACTAGACGAGCCTCACGCCTCACATCCTTGGATAGAGAATTGCCGTGTTCGCTCAATTGATGGGCCTTGAGATCCATCTCGGATCCGAACACAACAAACTTCTTCTCAAGACATTCGCGGTCTAGGCACGGATGATGGTCCGTCTTGAAATGCTCCTCCAGAGAATTGTAGTCTCGGTAATAATGTGGTTGTCTCGGGTTTTCGCGGTCACATAGAAAGCAGCGCTCGTGCTTATTCCGACAATGTTCATAAAGCTTGTCGTCATCGTAGAATCGCGAGCCGCAGAAAGCGCACAGTGGGTGACCCTTGAATCCGGTCTGGTCCGCTGCACCTGGCTGGTCGTCGCCATGGCGCATATGTTTCTCGAGTTCCTTATCGGCGAATAGATCATGCTCGTGGGTGAAGACTTTCTTATTCCTCGTACACAAATCGCACATCCTCTTGTTGTGAGTGCTACGAACATGGCGGTGTAGATCGGGCCAGCCCAGGCCGGCAAAGTCACAGGATGTGTCGGGACAGTTATATCGAAGGAGTAATACAGTGTCTCCAACTATATCTTCGTTCGTGTATCGAATGCCAATATTATCGTCGGTACTAGTCACGTCGCGGTCGGAGTAGTCTTCATATCGCTTCGCGGCGTCGTCGGTGAAGATGACAAACGGCGCAACTGTCTACAGACAAACCGTTAGTTCAGCGATATCTTCCTAGGAAAATGGACCGAAGCCGGAACGTACTCGGCAATGTGCGCATTCTTTATTCTTGTATAGGGCCCTCATACGCAATGCACAGATGTGGCATGTCCTGTGATTGCAAGGCGCCACGGACTGGTGGATGACTGGGCTCGCACAGATAAAGCAGACCTCTGCTTCTACGTCCTCGCCCTCGTTATCGTCGTCACCTTCACCCGTAGGCTGGACCTGAGCAGCTGGGAGACTGTTTTCCGGGAGCGGCCCTGAGGCCGGGACCGAGGTGGATGAACCGTGTACCGCTCCTCGACCGCCCCTATCACCTTGAGATCTCTCACCCCCACGCCCACTCTGCGCATTGGTATTTCCCCGACCTCGGCCTCGACCTCCTCCTCCCCTGCCTCTACCTCTCGCGTTGGCTGCACCCCGCCGACGATTCTGCCCTGGCGAGTGCGAGGGCCCAACAGGTGCGGAGCCGTCTGCCGCCGATGCCATCGCTCTCTTTGCCTTCCGCTGTCTCTACCAAGCTACAATTTCAATGTCGGGAAGAGATAGGATTACTTTCGAGGCGGTTGGACCACTGGGAATGGAGGGTCGGCTTGTTATCCCACGATAGACACCTAGACTAGGCGGAGATCGATTGCGAGGTCTCCGAGAATCTGTGAGTTGTGGGTACAACAGACCACCTAGTATAAGTAAATCTGAACTCGACCCGAGAGGTATTGGTAATCAATGAAGAGGTTTAGGAGCCAAATAGACAGTTAAGCAACCGCCGCAACAAAGGACAGGCAGCTCACTTAGCTAAGACGGCGAGACCGATTGGCCAAACTCCCGATGTTGTCAATAGCTCTCTCCATAGGTAGCGAGAAAACTCATGACACAGCCGGCCAAGCCACCTCTTTCGTTCCCACATAATCGCGGGGCAAATCTCGATAAATGCACATAGCCACTTCTTGCATCACCCGCCTCCAGGTCATGTGGGTTACCTACCTAAGCTACCTACCTCTCTAACCTAGGTAGGTATCCTGCTTAGGTGGATATCCTGCTTCCAATCTGTGCGTGTGTATTCGGGTCACAGAGTGATGCGGTGTTGGAAATACACATCGTGATGGGATTTCAAGCAGGTTAGGGACTACCGAAGAGACGAAACCTGGTTTGGACATACCTAACCTAGATGGTCTACAAAGTTCGAGTGGGATACTAGTCTTTTTCAATCTTACATCAAATTAGCGCCCTCGAGTTTAATTCCGTAGAACTTTAATCATCGGGAAGCAGGGAGCTACATAATTAATTGAAGCTTGTTTCGAAGATATACTTAGTAAATTCGCCCTATGACAATACCACAAGAGATCATAGATAGACAACCCCCCGCGCCGTTGTCAGTGGAGATGAGGCTGAATGGTCTGCTGCAGCCCATATATGAAACCATGTTTGTTTAAGCATCTAAATAAATATGAATATGAATTGCGCCATTCGAGTTAGGATAAGAGCTGTCAGTGCAACAAGAATCATGCCTGCTGGCGGCACGTCCGATTCTCACTTCCTAAGAGGCTTGGGCTAGATTAGCTTAAAGAGTGCCGGTCGGCGTCTCTCTGACTCCGGAGAGGACTACCCAGCGCAGAGGAGGCCCGTCAAGCTGGGTAGTAAATCATGTTGCATTCGCCGAGTCATAATGTAGATTTTGGCCCCCATATCGGACTGACCATACCCATACCTGCTAAACTGCGCCAACCGAGCAAGATATTGACCTGCCTATAAAACGCCATGCTTGCACACTATTAACTACCCATCACGTTGACCCCCCCTCCCCTCCCCAACGAAGCAATCGTCACCACTGTGCACGGAGGTAGGCCAAACGAGCCATCGCGAAGCTTAACTCAACTCAGCCCAGCTCATCCTAGCTCATCCTAGCCCAGCCCGGCTCGCCCGGCCTCAATGTGATGACAAGATGGTTACCATCGGCAACAGGGCCCAGAGGCAACGTATTTAGCGCTTGAAATTACCGGTAGCCATATAATAATCGTCTTAGGCAGTTTCTTCCACCGGGTATAGATGATTGCCCACGAGCTTGTTCATTTGGAACATGTCCACCTTGGTCAACTTGAAAACTGCTTGCATTCTCTCGTCGCATAGAATCTGGCGCTTGTCGCTGGGGTCCTGAAGCTGCTTCTCCTTTATGTGTGCCCATAGCTTTTTGACTACTTGGGGGCGCGAGAGCTACACACAAATATCAGCTTCAGTTACACTAAGCGGTTTAGAGCGCCGCAATATCAACCCAACGAGGCTGTTAGCGGTTGCGCCAGTTTCGACTTACCTGAGGCTCGCCGCAGAGCTCCGCCAGAGGGTAACTAAGATTAAACGGTTTCTGAAACCCCCCTCCGGCTTTGCGCTTCTTGGGACTGGGTTCTTCACTCCCATCGACGTCGCTATCATCCTCCGGCCGGACTCTCTTATCACTCTTCTTCTTCGGGACCGGCTTCTTCTTCTTCGGTGCGGCTTTAGCCCCCCCACCTCGCGTAGTTCGAGTTCGCTGATTCTCCTCGGCTTGGAGTAGGGCTGCCAACTTCGCATCCGCGTCCTCGGTATCTGTGCTCTGCTCTTTACGCGGCTTCTTCTTTGGCGGTTGTGTCGAAACTTTAATTTCGCCGCCGTTCACATCCAGCTCTTCTTTGACGGCGTGGTCATGGCCATTTGTGTACCCATTGGGAGGTGAAGGGGGAACATTCACATCAGGGACTACCGTACTAGCCGGGGCGGCAGTAGCCGATATCGCGTCAAAGCGCTGTTCGATGAGGGCCTTGATGGCATTCTGCGGAAGAAACGGGTGTCAGCAACTAGCGGGATATAGTGATGTTTGACGGAGGCAATGGTTCCAAGCATGTTGTAATGCATACTCGGAGTTCTCACACAGCCCATATGCGCACACGTTATATGAGATCGGGACGGTAATGGGAGACGTTAGTTACCCTTTGCTCATTCAAATCCCTCCCTCCTAGTTCAGCTTGAAGGCCGAGCCGAATCTTCTTGCGGGTGACGGTCTCGAGGTCAGCGGTGGCCAGAATTCCATCGATGATCTCGGTGTATCGGATCTCTTCCTCTGGGGTAACTAGATTCCATATAACATTAGCAAGGATGTTGCGCCTCGGCTAACGACCATTGCCAAGCGGGCTACTAGGCAATGGCGCAGGGGTATAAAAAAAAAAGTCACGTAGAAAAAGGACGTACGTGGTTGCGTCATGATGCTGAAGATAGGGCTTGCTTCTACGATGGATTCATGGAGGGGCCGGGACTAGGCGCGCAGTGTTTCGGTACGATCCTCGGCACTTTAAGCTAGAGCATAGCTGTCGCCCGAGACCGAGAGGAAGATCGGTGCTCAGCTAGTTCCGGAGGGGAGTGCTAGTTGGCAAATGGTCGAAGTATTGGCGGCCCCGCGGTAGGGACGTATGGGAAGGTGGTGTCGTATCAAACAAACGAACCGGTAGGAGAGGGTCGAGCTGCAACCTATCGCTACTGGGCTAGTCAGACGGCTGGGCGGAGAGGCTGGTAATGTTTGTTATGTCTGCTGTCGACATGGAAGGGGATGACACGCGGTAGTTGGAGATACGGGAGATATACAAGGTTCCGGTGATATGTTGCACGAAAGTGACATGTTGCACACAAGACGGGGGAAGAGCAGCGTAGGTATCGCGAGAGGGAGAGGAAGGGCCAAAGAAACGCGATATGCGCAAGGGGGACTCGTGGTCTTACGAAGCGGGAGAGGAAGAGGGCTGCAAGTCGGATTCGGAGGTACGCAAAAGAGGAGAGTCATATATGAGGAAGAGGATTACTCCGGGTAGAGACGGAGGTACGGCTAGGTAGGTAGGTAGGTAGGTATGTATAGGTATTGTATGCACTTACCAGAATACGTGAGTCGGCGGCGGGTGATGGCGACAATTGCGCTGTTGCCGGGATTGTAACGGCGTGGTGGTGTTGGTACGAACTCCGCAGCAATGGGTAGCCGGCCGTAGTCTGTATACCTAGGTTCTTGGGTTCTTGGTCTGACCTAGGATCTGTAGGCTCTAGGCTCTAGGCTCTTCCGACCTAGGTATGCGACGGATGGGCGCTAGACTATCTAGGAATAGTGTGCTTAGTACCTAGGTAGATAAAATAATGGAGATAGTGGAGGGGACGCAGAGAGGTAGCTAGCCAATTGAGTGCAGCGGTACAGCGGTACAGCGGTACAGCGGTGCAGAGCCTCCTCCGTCCTCGGGCGACAAGAAACAAGAAACAAGAAGACTAGATGTAGAGAGAGTCTAGATTGGGTTGATGCTGGTTGAGATTGGGGTTTTGGGGGGAGGGGGGGTTTGAACGTGGGAGCGGGAAATAAAAATGATGCCTCGAGAGATGGGTTGGCGTGGGTCGGCGTTGTATGGCGTTGTTGTTTTTGTTGTATGTGAGCATGGGAGCATGGGAGCATGGGGTGGATGACGATGAAAAAAGAGGTATCCGGCAGAAATCAGAGGGTGGTCCCGGGTGCTGGCCGGGCAGAAGCCGGGGGGCGCGGAGATGGGTATGTTAGGTAGGTACTTGCCTCTATTGCTTTATTACTACTGGTAGTAGTGGTAGGTACAAGGTGCCCCAGGTGATGTAATGTAGGTGGTGTGGGTAGTGTACATGCCATACCTTAGGTACCTACCTACGAATTAGGGGGGCATACCCAGGTACTTGTACTGCTCAGAGGTAGATTCCGCACAAGTGGACGGTTGCAGCAGAGATCGAGGTTAGAGGCTGGGCGCTGGCCAATCAGTTGCTGCCATTTAAAAGGTTTCCAGCACTCACAACCTTTATCTACCTAGGTAGGTAAAGTGGGGGTCGATACCTCTGTACGGAGTACCTATAGGCTATACCTACCTTGCCTAGTAGGTATAGGTATGGATATACCAGCAGCAATATCATATATCATATATGCAGTAGAGAGGTAGGCGGAAGCTCTCACTTTTACTAAGTACATATGGTCGTTCATGGAACTCTACCTAATGGAGTATTTTTAGTATTATCCCTAAAGAATTACTTGCACCTACTCCATGAAGACGGCGTAATGTCATGACGGGTGGATCATGCAAAGAGTTTCACGCAGTCGTCGGAGAGCTGACTAACCTTAGAACACCTCCTCATCCCCGGCATTTCCCACGATCCAAGCTTGCCACCTAGGTATTAACCACCCGTATCTTCCTTCCCCCCTCGCCGCTTTGTTCCAGCACTGTTCCGAACCTTCCTGCTGAATGTTCAAACGGTAATCCGCGCCTCCTCAGCACCTTCAAGATTCGCCCGAGCGGCGACGAAATACTATTGCCCTTGAAGCCCGAGATATAGAACCGTTGTTTTCTGGGGGGTTTTTGTTAGGTGGTAAGAAATGTTTGCGAGTTCAAGCTGTCTTCCAGGGAGCGTATCTCGCAGGGTATTATGAGCCAATGGATCAGGACTACTAGGATGCTATTAGGCTTCGAGCATAATACAATCCGATAAACCCTTTGCTATATGGAGGGCACTGATCTAGATCAGAATGATACCTTGCAGATGCCACCCCTTATTTCCCCTTTTATTTTCCTGATCCCTTCGATATCTTGTCCGCTGCCTAATGCTCGTCATCCCTACACGCTAACTTGACCGACAGTCCATATTGGTGGTGCGCTTTGTGCCCTCATAATACTATACATCACGCACCAAGCTCCAACACGTCCTGGAAGCATTACTTGAGCCGCAACGTAGTCGCATATATCTTAACTACCTACAGAAACTAGCAAACACAGTAACCCCTTTTTTTGCAACAGGTTACTAATCATGAACGCTTGAGAAATCGCCAACGGCTCATCGCGTTGACGACCCTGAATATGTAAGATTGACGGCAGAGTTGATGGACCCCGCCGCTGCTCTCTATTAGTAGTACGCCGAGCAATATCAATCAGCCCTTGCCTACAGGTAGGGAGGGCCGAACTAACGGGGGCACCAGGCGGTAGGAAATACCGAGCGACAGCGTAAGGGAGACGATTTTAATTAGACGTAATCTATCCATCACATTCGTACCGTGCCCCCGGTTAATAAAGCGTAAGGGCGAGCTGCTCACAGCAGGCACAGCGCCACCACTCAGAATCACGCAGAGTTAGTTGATGACCTAAATATCAGATCAGGAGCAAGTTTAAAACCCCGTGTGCATATACATATGTTGGCGATAATATAACCGAAAGGTGCACTGCAGTACATTATTTATACTAAACTATTATTATACCTACGGTACCTTATCTACTAGCAGTTACAACCGCAATAGTAGCCTTTGATAATGAAGACTTGGTACTGGGACAAGGTTTCGCTGGTCTCTTTTTCACCCCCCATTCGTTAGCAACGAAAAATCCCTAATAGAGGCACCTACGAAACGTGTGTTTATATGCATACCTAGGTACTTAGTCATGCCACCTCGATTTCTATAGGCCTAATACCGCTGGCGGGACGAGCCGCCTGCACTAGCCCGTACGCTTGCCTGATCTAGGTAGTATAAACCAGACGTCTTATTTTTGCGTCACAACCTACTACGCAAATCTAGTGTTCATTACTAATATATAGAACACCTTCTTTGTTCTGCCAGGAGGGGTAGCAAGCTCGATTCCGGCGCCGATCCGGAAAAAATATTACACTACCTAGGCCTTATTAGCATTGATGCGACGTGGCGGCTCCTCGGTTACGGGCTCGTGGTGACACTGAACCTTTACCACTAGGGCTAAGCCTCTATAGGCGATATCGAAAAGTAGAGAGTTAGGTCGTACCGCAACCTGTATCTTGTGACGTTTGCGCCGTTTTTAAACCCCCGCATTCTCCAGATCCCATGGTCGTATGTACTAGAACTAGAACTGCTCCCAAAGACGAGATGAGATATATGACATAATTACACCATTCGCCAACACTACCTAGAACACAAGCTGCGGCACGTTGAAACGAATACGGCCGTCTTTCTAGTCGAAACAAAGGTTTCAATCTCCCCGTCACAGTGCTCATCTGCCCACATTGAAAGATGGGGAAAGCCTCCGTCTCAACTGCCTCCTGTTATTAAGCCGCACAGGTAACGAAACCATAGCGCCCTAGGCCTTGACGGAAACCGCCGCAGGGCAAATACTAGGCAGGCGAACTTTTGAGCGAGCCATTAGAAGGAGATAAATTGCGAAACGACGAAACCCGCATTACTTGGGCCGCTGGCCATGTCTTATTGTGTCGACCCCTTCCATCCGCCACATCCATTATCTGTGGTTGCGTAGGATGGGTAGGAGGAAAACACTACTTAGACACTTAAAAAGCCCTATGTTTTCAAAACCACGGTTGCGCTCTTTAAGATATTTTCTCAGTTTGTTATCATAGTGTAGTCCTTCCACTCATAGCGGACATCCTTTATCTCTTCATGACGAAAGCGACAATTGCGTACGGCGTTATTCGTCGTTGTAGACTCATGTGCGTTCCCCCTTCGCTATATCGGAATTTTTATTCGTCGCGCCCACGAAGGTCAAGGTGACATGGGTACCTAGCGTGTTGTAGTGGGAAGCTTGGTTTTCGCTTTCTTTTAGGGTCCTGTGCCTTGAGGCAATTTCTTGTTTAATTTAATAGATGGATAAGGGTATTTCTTAGTGACAGAAGATAAATTATGCTGTCGACTAGCTGGGAGCGAGAAACGGGCTTGTAGCACGGGGTACAATTGCGGTGAAAATGTGGCGTAAGGACCTAAGCAATATCTAGGTGCTGATACAGCATATTAAAGTCTATACTACTACTATTAAAACATCTATTAATACTTTCTAACTCCTCTGAGCGCAAACCAATCATTAACCATTAACGAGAAGACGCCGTCGCAGCCTTGACTAGTCGCGCCGACCTCCGAACTGCCTCCCTGCTCCCAGACAGTCCAGGTTCCGTCGCTTTAGACGCCGCCTTCTTCGTAGACGCACTCCTCTTCTGCTTCTGGGGCAACAAGCCCTCGCCGCGTGCAAGCATCTCCACAAAGGCTGCGATCCGCTTCTCCCGACCGGCCTGCGTCTTCAGCGCCTGGAGCCGGAAGTAAATGGCGAAGCGGTTGGTCCGGTTCAACGCGTCCCACGTGGCCTGGGCCGCGGGCACGGCCGCCACGGCGGCGAGGAACTCGGGCGGTGGCTCCGCTGTCGACTGGCCTGCGTATGCAGCGTCCCAGCGCCCATCGGCCTTTGCGGCATCTATGGCGGCGCGGCCAGCAGCAGTGACGCGGCCTTCCTTTTCGAGGCGTGCCACGTGCTGGACGTTGCGGCGGGACCACAGGCTTTTGGCGGTCCGTGGGGTGAAGCGCTGTGAGTAGGTGCACTTGTCACCGCCTCGCGCCTGGCCGTCGATCCAACCGTAGCACAGCGCCTCGTCTAGGGCTTGCGCATAGGTGAGCGACGTAGGGAGTGTATTCCCCTTTTTGGCTAACGTCAGCCATACGCCTTTGGAAGTGGCGGCGCTGCGGACGAGCCAGTTCGACCAGGCGGCGGCGTCGGCGATAGTGAGGGCGGGCAGATCTACAGGCATCTGGCTGTAAGTGTTTATGAGCTAGATCGAAAGGCTGGTTTCAGCGGGTTTAGAGGGTAAGGTACCAAGATCTAGCCTAACCTAGGTATTCTAGAGATTGTAACTGCACGACGCGAGTCGTAGATGTATATCCCGCTCTTCATCGCGTGCCGAAATTAGCGGCTGGTTCCACTCCCGGCGTTGCCGGGGTATAGACACTACCTATCTAGGTAGGCGGCATTACCTGTCTATATGTACCGTAATAGATGTCTTTATGCCTGTAACAAGAGACGCAATTAGACGCACACATGGTGCCTGGTAATATCAGTATATATAAATCTCTATCCAGTGAGATATTCAAGTAAATCGGATATCTAACAAATAGAAGAGGTTGGCTAAAAGAAAGTGTGTGGGTGCAAAGAAAGGAGGAAGAGGTAGGTAAATCGGATTTTGTCCCGATACGGTGACGTCACTGTTCCTCTGTCGGAATCTCGGTCGTGGCTCAGGGTCGAAGCCCGAGCATAGGAGGTAGCACCAAGAACGAACGACAACAAAAACCGCCAAAGCTGCTCTTCTAAGTGGGAATATCGAATGTAAATTCTACATACTCCTCACGAATCTGACGATAGGAATATTACTCTTGCTACCACGACTCATGTTCCTTCCGATCGGCTTATAATCATACTTCACCTAACCATCTACTGAGACATAACAGCTTAGCTACCCAAGTTTACCAGTGAAGATAGATACGGGTGCCTTCTAGTCCTGAGACCCAGAGTCCTTGAATAGGAATCCAACGGCGCTTCCAGATTCTGGGTCGTGCTGTCGCTGAGTAATCCCCCAACCTGGCATCTGGTACATACTACACACTCATCGCAACCCAAGACCGCTGGATCGCCATTTAAATAAGCCTTCGCCCGCTCTCCTTTGCCATTACGAGCTCCTTCTCCAATACTTTTTTTCAATATGGCATCACGGGATGGAATCACCCCCAGGTTCGGGGCCAGCGACTACGTCAAATTCTTCGGCGCCGGTGCGCTGGCGGCCACGCTTACGCATGGTGTAAGTCCTGTCTATATCCGGCCGACACGCCGCATACGGAACCGAACAAGCACGTTTCTTCTAACATCCAAGAACAGGCCGCAACACCCATAGATGTAGTCAAGACGCGGATCCAAGTCGATGACGCCATGAAGGGCATGAACATGGTGCGCGCCGCCCGCCAAATCGTAGGTAAGGAGGGCGCGTCCGCCCTGCTCACCGGCTTCGGCCCCACGGCCGTCGGCTACCTGATCCAAGGCGGCGGCAAGTTCGCGGGGTACGAGTTCTTCAAGAAGAAGTACATCGACATGGTCGGGTCGCAGGAGACGGCGACGCGGCACCGCACCGCCATCTACCTCAGCGCGAGCGCGAGCGCCGAGTTCTTCGCCGACATCGCGCTCTGCCCGCTCGAGGCCACGCGCATCCGGCTCGTCTCGCAGCGCGGGTTCGCCACGGGCCTGGCCTCCGGCTTTATGCGCCTGGCGCGCGAGGAGGGGTTCCGCGGGTTCTACTCGGGGTTCGTCCCGCTACTTTTCAAGCAGGTACCCTACGCCGTGGGGCAATTCTCCGTCCACGAGGCCGCCGTCGAGGTCATCTACCGGACGATCGGGTCCGAGCGCAAGGCGAGATTGACGCAGCTGGAGTCCACGGGCGTCGAGTTGACGTCGGGCATAGTGGCCGGTGTCGCCGCGGCGGTTCTCTCACACCCGGCCGACACGCTGCTGTCGGCTATGAATAAGGGCTCGGGCGACCCCAAGCAAGGGGCTACAGCTCGTATGTTCTCACTTGCGCGCGAGTTCGGGCCTAAGCGTTTACTCCTGTCCGGTCTGGGACCTCGTGTACTCATGACGTGTGGTCTGGTGGCCGGTCAATTTGTCATTTATGCACAATGTAAGGCGCTTACCGGTGCGCCCCCAGGCATCGAGATACATAAAGAGGAGTCGTTGAAATAAACAATAATATTCTTTTGCCGATGTATCTCTAGCGTTTTAGTATAGCACCAAAGGCACAGTGATTTTTATTAGATAGGTTATTATTACTTGATTATTGCTTGTTAGGCATTTTGTGTAAGATTTATTCAAAATAAGAGGAAGAAAAAACGAGGGGGGGCTAAGAGGAGAAGCGGGAGAGAAGTCAGCAGCATCATTTCTAACACTGGCCTCACACAAACGGAAAAGCAGACATTAAATCATGGGAAATATCTTATCTAATGCGTCCCTGCGTAGGCCATATGCCCATAAAAGCCCAAAAACCCCTCCCATCCAACCTGCGCCCAACGGACGACGTATCCCGGGGCAAGGCGCGGACATCCCCCTCCACCATCAGCTCACCGACCCAAGCTAGTAGATCGCTCTGCCTGGCCATTTCGGCTTCGGACACGGTCTCCGGCGCGGCTTTGAGTGACTGCATAGCCCAGTCCTGCACGAGGTCCCACCAGTCGTAGACGTGCATGTCACACAGAATCCAGCGCTTGCTCGGCGTGAACTTCCGATGAAGCGCAACCACGGCGCGCGCGACGTCCTCGCCGTGGACAACGTGCAGCGCTCCCTTCGCCCTTAGGTCGTCCTTCGAGGCCACGACGCGATGGACCCAATTCCGCGGTTGGCGGTCGGCGCCGTACAGGCCGGCCAGGCTCAGCACGGCAGCGGGGGCGCGGCGCATAAGCTCGTCTTCGGCGGCCGCGCGCGGGTTCGCCGCGTCATACGGCGAGTTCTCATCCTGCCAGTGCGGCGCGGTCCAGATGCTCGTGACGCCGAGCTGGATATAGCGGACTTCCTGTGCGCCGGGGTGAGTGGCGGCGTACGCGGAGACGAGCCGCGCGGCCTGGCCCTCGCCTTTGAGCGGGAAGGTGACGAGGACCGTTTTCGCGGCCGGCAGAGCCTCGAAGGGGCTGTTGTCGTTAGAGCACGGGTCGAACCGAAACGGGATGGTGCCGTTGCGTCCGTTCGTCGTCGTCGCTGCGTGCTTTATGCCCTCACGCTTCAGCAGCGGGATGAGGAACGTGGATGTCCAGCCGGCGCCGAGGATGAGGAGGCTTACTGTGCCCTGTTTCGAAGTGGATTCTGTTACTAACATATCTTCCAAGCTTCAAACGGGATCTTCGGGATCTTATTCGTGCTACAACGGTACAGCGGGGATGAGGCAAAATGAAATGAAAGGAAAATTAGAAAGTTAGTGAGCGCCCGGACGTTGAAAAGCCTAAGTATGCTTAAGCAATCCCCGCCCCCGTCATTCTCCGTTGGATGTGTGCTATGGCCATCTTGAAACCAACCGTTTGCTAAACAAATCATGAGCCACTCCCATCACATATACTTCTCCTCATGTCTGCTAGCCTTATACTTATTTACATGTGTATTAGTTTCCGGATGGTTGCTAACCTTTAACTATCTTAAAATGTTAAATAAAAACCAACCAATCAAAATAGGCTTTATTTAAAAGTCTATTATTTACTTTGCTGGCTTAACAGCATTTGTGAACTTAGTTTAGGGATAAGTTTAAATATACCTTCTTTCTTTTTTTAACCCTTTAACTATCCGTGCTCTCTTCTTTTCTTTCTCATCATTTAGGTTTGCTATGCCTAAGCTTGTATGTGTATGTACAAAGTTCCCTTGCCTACAGGGATCTTCTTATTTATTTGGAGAGGACTAAAGGTCAAATAGCTTAAAAACAGATAGAACTATCTCAGGGTATCTCTCATTTACTCCGGGGCTAAATTAGGAATTTGACTGCCGTCCAATCTTACAACCTCCTTCCCTTCATCTTCCCCTCTCCCGTCCCTGCTCTCGCCTTCACCTTCGGCTATGGTCTCGTAGATTTCCTCCACCTTCTCACCAGGCCGGCGAAGAACAGGCGAGAACTGATCCACCTCTTCTACTTCCTCCTCGCCCTCGAATTCCAATGCTTCCTCATCTTCTTCCTGTATAGTGATCTCGCCGCTTCGCCTGCCTAATCCGCTCGTGCTCGCGCTGCGACTGTGGTTCCCCGAACTTGTGCCGCCCCTCCCTGTCGACGAGCTATGGATGGAGAGCGATGGTCCTTTGAAGAGGTTGCGCTTCCGTTTCGCAAACAGCACCGACGGGCTCCCACCAGAAAACGGGTTCGGCGAGCCTGGAGGATTGTGATGCTCTGCGGCTGGCATGCCTTCGTTAAAATTAAGAGCTAATGCTGGGCCGCGGACAAGTCGAATATTTGAGGGAAATGACGACGTCGTCGGGGTTGCTGGGAGGACTTTGACGGAGTGGTGTGGTGATCGGCCCGGAGTCTTTGTTGTCGAAACGGACCCGTTGGAGCTCGTCGAGCTAGCCTTCGAGTGGGTATGGTGATGATGAGGCATTGTCCGGATGGACGATAAAGAAGATGATGTCGACTTTCTCCCGCGCAGGCCGGTTGACGAACGACGCATGGTAGATCGCGGCGTCAGGGGGACGGGCGAAAGAGACTGCCGTTTGTAGCTCGTGGATGAGGAAAGCCTGTGCCCCGTCATGGGAGCTGTCGAGAGAGGCGCAGGTATTGGTTTCCGAGATGGATCTCCACGTACCTCATTTGGCACTCTAGCGGTCCCATTAGTGAGAACTGGCGAATGGTCTTCGTTACGCGAATTTTGGCTGGATGCCGTTCTAGGATATTTACTAGTATGTGGCCGGGGACTCGGGTTATTCGGCGATTTCCCACCCGATTGCCCGTCCTTAGTCACCAAGTTCGGCGTCGAAAGACTGCCGCGCTTATTGGGTCTGTGTCTTCTCGTATTCTCCACGATCCAGTGAGTCCAATTCTTCCACGTCGCAACAATTGCCTGTGACGGATTTTTGCGCACCTTTTGGGGTACGCTTTGTTCACGCCCGCCGTGACTATCGAGGGCGTCTGTGGTGGTGACGAGATGAAGCGTCGAACCCCTAGATCTTGCACTTCGAAGAATCCCTTCTTTAGGAGGGGGTAAAGGCCGTCTGTTCCGAGAGGAACTAACTGAGCGGACTGAAGCCTTGTCGATAGGTAGAGGGGGTATAGCACCGTCAGGAAACAGGCCTTTCTCCTTCGACTCTGGAAGATTAGGTAAGTCGGTCATAGTAAAATCGACATAATGAGCGCTTCTCCTCTCTGCGCGTCCCCGCGTTCTAGGTAACAATGGCTCTCCGAGTCGATAGGTACCATATCCATTAGGAGTCCCGTCGAGAATAGGGGCCATCCTTTCGAGCTTACCAGATGCTGCTGAGAAGCGTCTCGAGTTCCTGTTCTCCGCTTCCTTCTCCTTACGCCTTCTCTCCCGCCTCCTTGATTTTCGTTCTTCTTTCTCAAGTAATAGTGTCCACCAGCCAGCGAGCGCATCGCACTTTTGTGCGAGGACACTCTCAATCACGGCATCGATATCTACACCAGCACTACGCATTCTCTGTAGGCAATCCTTTTCCAACGCCGTAGCGAAAGGGGGCGGCTGATGGAGCTTAAGGATTGCCTGTTGCTGAGGGGCATATTCCGCAAGAAACGGGTGAGAGAGGATTTCCGGCAGCGATGGCCGGAGTAAAGGGCGCTTTGATAAGAGGAGCTTGATCAACGCGATGGCATCGGCTGGCAAATGGTCTCGGTATTTTGGTTCTTCCGAAAGGATCTTCGTTCTTGTAACATTGTCATCATCGTCGTCGAACGGGAGCTCGCCGCATAGGAGTGCGTAGAGAATCACGCCCAGACTCCAAACGTCCACCTTTTCTCCGGCATACTTCTCCCCTTTGAGCATTTCGGGAGCAGAGTAGCAGATAGTGCCGCAGAATGTCTGCAAATAATTGGACTTGCCCTCGTATTCACGGGTGAAGCCAAAGTCTACCAGTTTGACGTTTTCATGTTTGTCAAGAAGAATGTTTTCAAGCTTCAGGTCGCGGTGCACACATGACTGTTGATGGACATAAGAAACGGCGCCGACAAGTTGAGTGAACGTCTTTTGAACCTTGCCAACAGGCAAAGGCCCATGTTTTAGAAGGTAGTTGTAGAGCTCGTCACCTATGAAAAGCATTGATCAGCCAAGTCCTGATGGTTACGCGGGGTGCACTTGGCTTACCCGGGCAGTACTCCAAAACCAGCCACACCAGAGACTCGGTCACGATGACCTCGTATAGTCGCGCAATATGCGGGTGGACAAACTGTCGATGATGGTGGATCTCTCGGGCCAGGTTCGAGTCATCTTTGTTGGCTGACTTGAGCACAACCTATCGGGGTCAGAGAAGATAGGATAGCCGGAATGGCGCGGTATAAAACCAACCTTGGAGCCATTTGTAAGTTTGTGGTGGGCGAGGTAGACCTTCCCAAAGGAACCTTTTCCTATCAGCTTCCCTAGAGAATAGTTCCCAACATTTTTCAAATCCCGATTCGAGAAATCGCTGCAACGAGAAGCTTGTCTTAGTATCCGGTTCCTCCAGTAGCCCAACAGACAGTCCAGATGTCGACTTACTCGAGGAGTTCTTGGTACGAAGTAGCGAGCTGCAATCGAATCATGGTTAGCACCTTGAGTGCTTGCGGCGCAAGATAAAGGGAGAGTGCAACAAGTCCGATGCCGGTGTGCATATACTCACCTTGGCCTTCCGTCCAAGCACCTCAACCTTGGCCTTAGATGTCTGCATATCCCCCAACACCCACGGTCTTGGGCATTACCCCTTTCCACCAAATGGACGAGCTGTGGAAAAAGCAGGCTCGGTCTGTGTACGTATCGCCGTATAAGGTTTCAGCGAGAATGGGGCGGAGAGGATGACAGCATCTAGATGGGCGCTGCGGCCAGACCGTGGATACGCGAGAAGCGGGCGCTCACGTGTAGTTAGAACGCGCCGAGACAACCTAAAAGTCTGGGGCTAAGAGCGGTCGCGGGACCGAAGGCGCCGGGCAAGCACGACACTGCAGAGAACGGTGAAGGTGATGCGATTAGGTAGGAAAGGGGGTTTCGATATCGTGTCTTGATCGTCCAAGGAAGGGTTGAGGGTGTGGTAACAGTGTCGGCGTCGCCGCCTTTAGTCGCGACGGCTTCAGCCGAAATAATTGTACGGAACGGGGTATCAGATAGCGAATATTAAGTAGTCCAATAAATGAAGTCGGAAGAGAATAGAAAGATGATATCAAAGCGTCGTCGAGTTGTCGAGAGAACTAAGATGGGTCGGTACCTAACTCTGCATCTAGCTGGCCATAGGTATTGTATTGAATATGGAAGAGAAGTCTGGGAACAAATCACACTACAAGTGCAAGGAAAGATACGAGTTGGACGGACTGACTCTACCTCTATCTACATTACATATAGTACACGCGAGGCACGATGCTGTGATAGTGTAGAGAGATGAGGAGTGGTGTAATCTTGGAAATGATCACGGAAAGTTCAAACATTACGCTATACCTTTAGCTACTTCTTGAAGGGGCTGCTAAAGATATCCTAGAACGGTACCCTGAGTACCTCTTAGGAAGGATATCCACCTACCTCCTTTTTAGCCTCTGTAGGCAGACTGTAGGTACACTACCTATAAGGTACCTTAGGTAGGTAGGGTACTTAACCTCCCTGGGGTTCCTGGCTAGGTGGACCTACCCACCCGTAGTACCCCGACACAAGGTAATTCTCATTGGCTTACCCCCTGCATTACACACCCATTTACAGTAAGGGAGGTTAGGAAGTACCTACTAAGTACTATAGGTAATGCGTAGGTACCTACCTCCAGGTGCCGTTCAAGATGAATTTACATCAACACACAATAGGTCGAGTATAATTATCAAGCTCCTCGCCCACGCCGTAGGGTCCCATATGACACGCTGCAAACGCCGAAACCCGTACTAAATTTGAAACTGAAGTGAGAGAGGGGGTGATGGGGTGATGGGGGGATCAAATAGGTAGTACCTAGGTAGATAGGCACTCCCTCCTATTACCTAAGGATACGGAGTACCTGGTCTTAATAAGCATCCCGACGATTCACCGTCAACTCCTTTGCTGTTCAGAGGTAACTACCTTCGGGAATAGGTAAGAGTTGGGTAAGGCGCTTCTTGCTAGGATAACTGTATGATGCTATCTTCACCTTAACTTCCCCAGTATAAATAGTCAGCCGTCTGCTCGACATTCCTTGAAGGGGGCAATGTTTGTAGGCTGGGGATTTGTAAAAGGGGGAGAAAACGGGAATCGTTGCTCACCATCGGAACCTCTTATATACTCGCTCCCACATCGTCCCGAACAACCGAGACGAGCCCATGGGCGACAAGCCACAGTGCCCAGGTGAAAAGATTACAAAAGTCAATACTAAAATATATCGGTCGACAGCTAAGTTCTGGGTTGATTAAGTCTAACGACCAGCCACGGCGGGGAGAGATCGTCTGGGATACTTCCGTAACCTGCACTACTCCAGGAAATAATGAGGAGTATGCGATGTTTGCCGTGATAAGGTGGTGTTTACCCCACGTTCTGCGCCCGGCAGATCATCTGGACCAATACATAACGTCGGGGTAAAGTGCCACGCTAGCCCATTAGACGCGATTTCGGGATAGAGGCAGGGACGGCAACGGCACTGGGTAATATGGCGATGAGAGGAGTCCGGGGAGACTGACGCCCTCTTATTCTCAAAACCTAGCTCTTAACTGGGATACCTGTTCAAAACACCTTTCAACCATCATTCACCTTGCATTTGCATGTCACCCGAAGTCTTCAAATCAGGTCATCGTGTTGTTCAATCGGCTGTTGTCAGCCCACTATAGAGAGATGCTGCTAGACGAGTTATCTGCGTGGCTTGGGCCGTGGCACCTAGGTGCTTCGCTTCTAATCATTGGCTTCGTAATCCTGGTGGCTGACTACGCTTACATGATATACATGCGATCTAAGCTCGTGAGCCCTCACTTCTTCCTGTCCCTACAGTGCGTCCTCACCGCCTCCAGAGCACTCGGCTAACTAATATGTACAGCCTCCGGGTCCGTTCCCCTGGCCCGTGGTTGGCAATACATTCATGTTGCCGGACAACAAACCGTGGATCTGGTTTGAAGAGCTCTCCAAGACATATGACGCTCAGCTGATCACGATATGGATAGGGCGGTAAGTCTTTATCGTTCAAAACATGTGATAACTCCAAATTTTTAATACTCGGCATCAGCAACCCTACAATCTGGATCAACGATGCTTGGGCAGCCTCGGAGTTGTTTGAGAAGCGGGCGGGGATCTACTCCTCTAGGCCACGCATGCTTGTGTTTGCAGAACTCGGGGCGGGCCAAGAAAATCTCCTAAACATGTACACAACAACTCCGGAGCAGCGTGACAGGTGGCGCGTCCACCGCAAACTCATTCACTACGGCGTTGGCGTCCAGTCTGTCCGTAGGTACCGCCATTTCCAAAACAATGAGAGCAAGGTCGTCGCATACGACCTGCTCAAGGCACCCGACGACTATGTGAAGCATTTTGAGCGCTATGCGACTAGTGTGGTCTCCATCATCGCCTTCGGAAGGCGTGTGGAAAGTTGGGACGATCCCATCATCACCGAGGTTATCGCCATGATGCACCTGGCGGCGGATCTCAACGTGCCAGGGAAGACATTCCCCATGCTTATGGAGACCTTTCCTTTCCTTGCGCGTTTCCCAAATGAGATTGCGCCGTGGAAGTACGGACTTGGTAGGAAGCGCGCCTTTCATTTTTTCTATGCGCTGGCAGACGAGGCAGTGAAGAAAGAAGGTCATGAGGACTCTTTTGCGAGTTACTTATTTTCCGAGAGACCTAAATACAACCTGCGAGAAGTTGAGATCTCTTCTCTCACAGGAAATCTGTTCGGTGCCGGGTCAGATACGAGCAGTAGCACCTTGATCACCTTCATTCTAGCTTGCTGCGCATTTCCGGATGCTGTCAGACCGGCGTGGGATGAGTTAGACCGTGTGGTTGGCTCTCACAGGAGCCCGTCTTGGGAAGACGAGGACAACTTGCCATACGTCAAGGCGTTTGTTAAAGAAGTTCTCAGGTGGCGATCTGTAGCTATCATTGGTGGACAGCCGCATGCTCCCACGCAAGACGACTATTATAAAGGGTGGCTGATTCCCAAGGGTGCGTGGATACAAGGGAACGTCTGGGCTATTCACCACAACGAACGTGAGTTTCCCGATCCGGATCGCTTCAATCCCAATCGTTTTCTGCCGGGAAATGCGGACAATCGGCCATTCCCCGGAGAGAAAGGCTATATGACGTTTGGATGGGGCCGAAGGGTCTGCTCGGGGCAAGCGCTGGCGGAACAAGGAACTTGGATTACAGTGGCCAGGATTCTATGGGGGTTCAACGTTCAGAAAAAGAAGGGCGCAGACGGGCAACCCATTGAGGTGGATATATTCAACTACACGTGAGTATTTGGGACACCCTGTCCAACCTACCAGCAATGACAGTCAACTAATACTATCCAGGAACGGCCTCAACATGAGACCTCAGCCATTCGAATGTAGCATCACGCCTCGGAGTGAGGAGATCCGCAAAACTATCGAGCGGGAGGGTAGAGAAGCGCTGGGAGAGTTGGAGCATTATCGTGGCGAGACTCAATATCGGATGTCGACCTTCTATAGCCGGAATGACCTCGCGATGGATCTATATGGCGACGGTAAGGAGCAAGCTTAAGAACGGCGTTGGCTAGGAGGGGTTTTAAGGGTTCCTTGCGCAAACTGTATGACTATACTGTAGTTGATTGTTAGACAACACAGGGCCGCCTCATAATAAGTACTCACTTATAATTAGCTAAATACTTATCATAGAGGAGCAAGAGCAGAGATTTAGACCGAATATAAGATGAGGGCTATATAATTTTGCGTTACTAGGTAGAGTGTACGCAACTTCTTATAAAGTACCTATATGCCTCATCTTAACCTTACGCCACGCTGTTCACCTAGCAGACAGGCTTTACCTACTATGCTGAAGCACAACGAGAATTCGACCCGAGCACTTATAAGGCGATGCTAAGTATAGTATGAACAGGGGATAACGCTCTGCCAAGTATCATTTCCCTTTACCCCCTATCTGGGGTTCATCAATATGCTATCATAACTCTCAATGAGCTCTTGTATAGATCTTTGAGTATAATCTCACACGCGCGGTTCCCATTAGCCGTGTGTTGTGTTGTTGAAAAATGCGCCCTCATTAGGTAATATGCTTAATTTATTCCGCCCGATTGCCACTGTACCTTTGCAGTTGGACTCGACCAGCGAAAGCTCTCGCTATATGCATGGCCAATGTATGGACTGCAGCTGGGTTGGATGAATCTCCCGCTACTATGATGAACTAGCTAGGTAGGAATAGGCTCAAATCGATTGCTAGTCCGGTTCCGACAGATTTCAAGCTGTGAAACTTTTCGACATTTACTCCTGAGACTTAGACTGAATACCTCATACTTAGACAAGGTAAGTCCTACTAGTAAAGCGCTTCTCACCGCCTACTATTATCGGAGTAGTCAGGTACCTACCTAAGTAAGAAATTGCTCCCACTACAGTAAAGGGATTTGGTCGGGTACCTATCTGCTATACGGTGCCATCCGTCTAAAACACGTGCAAGCAGTACACACAGGTATGAGATGTTCACTTAACTCATATGAAAATTATAAAACGAGTTGTGAGGTGGAAGATAGTCTGCTTACCTGAGGTTAAGTCGGATGGTGCGAGTGATTGGGTAAGTACCCAGGTACCTACTGACGAGGTACCCGGCCTATCTTAGGTAGCTTGACAGAGCCCACTCTAGGTAGCTCTCATCCACTACCTACGACATGCTTTCCACTATAGGTTTTACCCTGGCTGAAGTGTATACCTGATACCTACCTACCTAGGTACCTAACCTAGTTGCTTCTTTTATTTGATCTTGTCTATCGAGCTAGAGTATTGAAGGAAAAAAAGAGAGAAGAAAAAAACGCTCGGAAACACCACCTAGGCCCAAGAGGTGTGATATCCTCTACTGATTCTATATCTCAATTTCATTGGCTTAGGTCCCTAGGCCTCTCTTGCAACACACCGCCAACGCCCCCTCCTACTGCGGCTCTTGCCGTAGTCCCAACAGCTGTGGCACAACCTCATCTTTGCTCTGATCCTTGTCCATGGTCATCGCAACAATCGTCGACGACAGCAACACAACGCTGAGCCCGGCTTAGCTTAGCCTAGCTTAGCACCATGGCGCCGCCGAGGGTTCTGCCTGCGGCTCGGAGAGTACAGCTCAAGCATACCGTCGATGTTCAGCTCGACCGTTCTTTTCATGAGCAGCAATGGACGATAGCCGCCAACCTTGCGCGGAAGCGCTACGGCTCAACTAAGGATGAGTATTATAAGGTATGTGCAACATCCCCTTTCTTTCAAACTCGAAGCTTCACGTCGGGTTAATTAGCGGATGTAGCCCTGAGAGGTAGAGGTCCGAGGTATGCTTCTAAAGCTATAAACAACTCCTTACACCACAGAGCCCCGCGAGGACACAGATTATGAGTTTTCTTTTCGCTTTCTGGTATGCAAGGCTGATGATTCACTACAGGCCGTCGAGATCGCTGCCAAGTCTCGTAGTGACAATCCCACATGGCTCATGACCGGCAGAGAGACCGTGCAGGCCATGATCAATGATGCCGTAACCGTCAAGGACGCCGATGCATTGGACCTCTACGAATTCGCAGTTGACGGGCTTGCGATGGAGTATGCGAAGACGATTGGAGTGCTCCGTGTCAGGCTAGCCAAGGCTCTTCCCAAAGACCGGAATGTTGGCCTCAAGTGTCTCGAGGCTTGCATGTGGAATTCCGACTGGGAAAACGCTCAAGAGGTATTTCTTTCACTTAAAACAATAGTGCGCACGTTTCTATACTGACAACGTGAAGATTGCCGTGTCGCTCAATAGGAACTTCCCAGGAGACCGCCATCTTCTATTTCAGAATATCGTAACCACTTTTCTGGTCGCGGTAAGCGTCATTCTCCTCTAAAGATAGTATTCGTCTGACATCTTTCAGGCAGCCGACGATGCCAATGAAAATAAGAAGAAACTGTTCCTCAACCTGGCCAAAGCGCAGGTCGATCGAGCTTTCAACTTACGCCCTTTGGTAAGTGGCTCGAATTACATAAACGATGAAGAAAGAACCGGCCTAATAACGGTAGACTGGCAATGAGCAAACTCCTCCCGGTCAATTAGACATCAGTGAGAATGAGGTCAAGCTTTGGCTTAAAATTAGAGAGGGGTTTGGCTCGCCTCAAGAGAATTTAAAGTTCCTCTCGCTACCCAACTGGGGCCCGTTATTCTTTCTCGAACGCGCTTTCACCGATGCCTTCTTACTAAGTATTCGACTTCTAACCGCCAACAGCCAATGGGAGGAGATCATTAGAGTAGTGGACGTTATTTTCGACAAGGTCGTTGCTATAGGATGTGATATTACCGATGGCGAAGATATAGGAGACGAGGGCCTCGCCGTTTCCAGGCATGGCAACGGCACAAACCCAACTCCGAGCGCAGCCGCCGAAAGGGCGGTCCAGGAGCAATACATGAAAGCATCGCGCGAATGGCTTATCTGGAAGAGCGCTTTTCAGGCCGCGATCAATTTGCCCGATAGAGAAAAGTGAGTAACCACATGGCGAAGAGTGAGCTATTACTAACTTCCCTTTCTAAAAGAGCTTTAGAGGTCTTCCATAACAAGATCCAGAAAGTGTTTCGTGTTCATACCAATAATAATAACGTTAACCCCGTCTTCCAACAGAATTACGATCAAATTTTGCTCGACATCACGTTTGCTCGGGCCACTGGCTCCTTCGATGGCGCATTGAAGGGGACTAACAAGATCCAATGTCTTCTCGATCTCGCTAAAAGCTACATGCAGGCTTCATCTTGCTTCACTACGGTGAAGGGATACCTCGAAATACTGAACAGAGAGGATATTGCTGAGTTTGTGCGTGCTTTGGAAAATGAGGGGACAGAGGACACAGTGGTAAGATAAAATGTACCGTTGTAATACATGGACAAAATTTAGCTGACGGCCGCAGAAGCGCGATGCATTTGACAAGCTGTGTCTGATAGCACTTATACTGAGGGTCAGGTTCTTTCAAGCGACATCACTAGAGATCGGTGAAGAATGCAGAGTTTGTCACTCTATAGTCATCAAAAGCCCGGATTGCGAGACCTGCCTCAAGAGTATTGCAGAGAGCACACTGGATGCTTTTAGTGCGGGAGTGCGAGATGAAGATGTCGCGCGGAAAGCTGCTGGTGAGACGGAGGATCCGCTCTCGAACCTCGCGGTTCTAGGCTCCATCTGCCTCGTTAAGCTTGCAGGAGCCGGTCGCAAGAACTGGCAGCATAGAAAGGAATCCCCGCTATATCACACCGACATCCAGCTATTCCTGCAGGGCGTGGTTTGGCTCGACTTTTACCTGAGAAAGACACCCAAGAATGACTCACTACGTATGCTGCTCGTCAAATTTTATCTCATGATGGGATGCGTAACACGGGCCTTGGAGGTCTGGGGTTCCTTTGACATCAAAAATACTCTCCTAGAATGTCTAGGCACGATATGTCTGGACCGCCTAGCCTCTATTTCCCCTAATCATTTCGCCACAGGCGCTAGTCATTCCCGCACTTTTGCAGAGCCCTTTCTGCATCACTTTGAGACGGCCCTTCGGAAGAGATACCCGGATATCGTGACTAAGACTCTGCAGAACGGTAGCTATGCAGAGCTTCCTGGTGTCATAGAGCTTGCACAGAACCAGAGCCGCAACTGCCTCACCGTTCTGGCCGTGGTGGAGCATCGTCGTGGGATGCGTCTCAATACTGGCAGAACCGAGACTCCTATCCAAGAGGAGCTACTCATTGGTGCGTGCTACCGTCCCGTCCCTTGTCGCTAAGCCGCGAGGCTCCGCTAACTGATACTAGGTTCTCTATCCCCCGACTACGAGCTTCAAGATTTTACCGACTATGCCCCCTTACCACGCTGGGCCGGACCCCAGTCTACCCCTATCCAAGAGCTTGCGACCTATGGTCCTTTGCCTACGGTTTGTGCGCCACTATTCCTTACCAGAATCCAAGCCACTGACAAACTGCCAGAACCGTCGGTGCCATCTGAGCATCTTAGCCGAACGCTTTCTCGACCTAGTCTGTTACGTACAGCCTAAAGAATTCAAACCCTCCAAGGCTGCCCAGCTCCTCCACATAGAACAAGCCGCCATCACATCTTGCATGGCTCTCCACAGGAACCTAGACGCCCTTATCTCGGGTGAAGGCCATAATGAGGACGACCTAACGGGCCCAGAGACTTGGTACTTTAGAACAGTAAACGAGCTCTCGAAGCTCGTTGAGCTCATTATCTCGACTATCCCGTCGCCCAGTATCGCAAAACCAGCGATACTCGCCACCATCACTCGACTCCTCGCTATCATCGACCAACAGACACAGGACTTCCTCGCCGTCCCCGACGGTATCCCAGCGAGGATGCACACTCTACACGGCGTCGCAGCTCTGCATGCTATGGGCATGCTACGCGAGTCGGCTTTCGCCGTCAAGGCCACGGCGCAGTACGTCTCTGCAGCGATGGAGCGCGCCAAGGCAGCAGAGAAATCGCGCAGCGCTAATGACACCGCCTGGTTTTCCACCGAGATAAAGAAGCTCTCCCTCGCTGCCGCCTCCACCGACGCGCAGATGAAGGACCGTGTCAAAAAATTGGCGGAGAACTTGAATACAAGTGGCTGGGTGGATCGCCTCGGGGGTTGGGCATTCGGCGACAATACAGGGCCTTATGCGGACGGAGCCCAGTTTCAGAATGTTGTGGCGGGAAAGCTGGCGCTTTTTGTCCCGCCGGACGCTCGGGAGATTTGGGCGATGGATATAACTGATTCCTGGCGGGATGTGGTCAAGGGCTGGGGAGCAGTGCGGTTTGACTAGTTCATAGACATCGGTTTGGCATTCTGGTTAAGTTGTCGTTCCGTAGTCATACAGCTGATACGGCCCTAGACTTGTCTACAAGCTTCGATAGAAATTACTCTTCCTCAACCGGACTTATTTGAACGATTGAGATGACCACTATCTTTGTGACATGTAATTGTCGGAAACACGTATAATAACAGGCGTAGCTTACTATCTGCTCTCACCTTAGCCTCCCCACCGCACGACGACAACGCATGTCTCTGGCAAATTGATGTCAGGGTGCTAGATTGCCGTAAATCTAACCCGTGCCTTGTCGATTGTCACGCCCGACGGACTGGTTAGGGGGGGTCTAACGACAAAACTCACTCCTAAGCTGTACGAGCAACTGCACAAAGCTACGTATATGATTCTCCGCATCAAGTCCTTTAGACGCTTCTTGTGCTCTGAATATCCATTACATATAGACGGTGCACCATTATTGTGTGTGGTAAGCAATGAGACTAGCAGAGAGCGCAATTAGGAACAGCACGTGTCTAGATAGCGTCGAGTCCTGGGGATGCGGTAACGCTGAGAAGCCGATTTATACGTTGGCTTTTCCGAGTGAGAGAAATGCGAGGTGTTGACTGCTTAATAGAAGGATTTAACATGCCTTTCCTTTGGCATGTTAGTAAAACCCCCCTCCTGTGTTCGTTGGCACCATGGTCGAAGAGTACTGAGAGCAAACGACTCTATATTTAGTTTCTTTTTTCACTTATAAAACGACGCACTCTGTGTATGCCCCTCTCCTCGTAGAGAGCTAAAGGGGCAAGGCTAGGATATTATAATTAGTGACGGTTTGTTTAAAATCATCCTTTGGTAAAGGGCTCTATAGGTAGTGAAAGATAAGATAGGACAACAGGGGAAAAATAAGCGAGAAAAGAATAGGAGAAGAAACGGCTAACGAAGACTACAGTGATGAAAATACGCGGGCTCGGCGATGGTGCGTCGGAATATAAAGGGTTTTCGGGTTGCCTATTGAATGGTGGTAAGTTACTCATGGTCTGATAGGAGTGGGGGCTAAGGTGAACGGAAGGTAGCTTAGGTGAAAGTACTCATCGGCGAAATGTAACGCTGATGAGATAACACATAACGAAAAACTTGGAAGAAGAGGCAAGAGTGTATTATCGACATTTCAAAGGTGGTAGGTAGATAGCATAACACGTTCGAATAGATTAATATAAGTATAGACAAATAAAACGTAATAACTCGGCTGTGCCACTTTGGTAGAAATGCGGAATGCGCTGTGCTCATTTGAGACAGCTTGGTTTATCATTCTATGCGGCGAGCTAAACAATGCCATTGTGCCATGCTTTATGTCGTGCTTCGTATCACTGGAAGCCCTGGAAATCAACGAGAAAAAAAACAAAAACACACACACACATGCCCGAAAGGTACACAGCGCTAGTGACTAAAACTTCCCATAGATAGATGCCGGCCTACGACCTCTCCCTCGTGTTGCTACTCGAGCGCCTCCGCTTGCGGGCGGCAAAGGCGGCGGCCTCCTCTCTCAACGTTACCCACGCCCAGAACCAACTTAAGAATTCGAGGAAAGTGAAGGCAAAGAAGACTCTGTTGCGCAGGCCTTCGCTGCCGCCGTTCGCGGGACCGTAGGCAGGCGGGTAATGGTGGGGCGACAGGCGACTGGGCATGGAAGGTGAGGTCGACGATGCCGGCGGCGCGGTGAGGTAGGTGAAGAGGGTCAGACAACCGAAGAGCACAATACGGACTGGGGCCTGGGCACCCCAGTAATGGACCAGCCAGATTTCCTCGGGCATGGAGAGGGTTGTGAGGTCGGAGAGCCCGACGAGGAAGAGGGTGACGGCGAGAAAAGAGGACGTCGGAGACGGCGTCGAGAAGGACTGGGTCTGGGGCTGCGGAATAGGATTACTGCGTATTAGCTCGGAGTAGCAGCTCGGACTAGCGTTGGGGGGATCGCATATTGGGCACGTACCATTCCCACGGCCTCGCCTAACACCCAGACCAATGCTTGGTCAGCTATGGCGTGCGGATTCGTGTAGAAGAAATAGGCGAGCGTGATGTGAAAGAGACATAGCGAAGTTAGGATGGTGCTCGCCGAGATGAGGGCCATGATTGGCGGGGTTGTGGTGTTTGTCTTGGGAGGGCGGAGGATGGTGACGATATTCTAGAAGGAGCTGCTCGCGCGGGGTACAAACCAAAGAGCCTGCTCAATCTGGTGATTGTTTGGTACGGAACAGCAGATGGGGAGGCAGAAGAGGCGGCAGACGAAAGAAAAAGGACATGAAGCCAGGAAGGTTGCTGTTACGACTCGGGGAGGCCATGAGCTGTAAGCGTCGAGTACATTCTTCGGTTATCAGGGTTACGGTAACTTGATAGAATGAATGTAGATGGATGAGGAGAGGGACCATTCACATATCAACGCTGGTATCATGAGTACCATGAAGAGAAAAGGCGACAGGACAGGCGATCACAGCCTTGCTTGGGGGGGAATAGCATGGAGGAGGAGGAGGAGGAGGAGGAGGAGGAGGAGGATCCTATATTGGTCACGAGTTTTAATGGTGGTGATGATGAGTTGTTAGCAGGCATCAACAAGCTGAAGCGGGCAGGGTCACGGTGTCACGGTGTTTTACATGTAGAACATTAAGCTAATGGCATAGGTGTTTGATAGGCCGAGATTGGAGTTATTGACTTGACGTGGTGATACAACAACTGCAACGACATTCTCCCTACTTACTAAGTACGTACCTACCTAGTCTCTACAGGTAGGGATGTATGTATTGGGGGGGACGTATGGGGGATGTATGGGGGCGTATGTATACCTTACGTAGGTGTGCTGTGACGTACCCCCAGCCAGTGATGTAGTGATGTACTTACATCCCGCCAGGCACGTTTAGGTATACTAGTACTGCAACGCACAGTTACAGTGGATACCTTACGGTACTTAATCTAGTACTTGTTTTGTCAACGCGGGGTTCAGCCTAGAGAGACCCACAGCCCGCATTACCTCTGGTACCTACCTACACTACCTAACCTACCTAGGCAGAAGTAAGTAGCTCCTATGAAAGGCAGATACGATACATCCTTGATTTCTTTTTAAGGTTTCCTCGTTCTTCTCGCTTCTCGGGCCACCCCTGGCATCGCGCAATTCGCCATGACCGCAACGGCGACAGCGACGGTGGCGGCGGTTCTCGATCCACCGCTCGATACGGCCCGCCATATTCGGTATTGGCAGCGCTGCTTCCGCTCGCTCCTCCCTCACCACTACACGAGCAACGACAGCATCCGTCTGACACTCGGCTTCTTCATCCTCTCCGCCCTCGACCTCCTGTCCCCTTCGTCCCCCACGCCCCTCATCACGTCCGAAGACCGCTCCCAGCTGCGCGCCTGGATCCTCCGACTCCAGCATCCTCACGGCGGCTTCTGCGGCTCGCCCCACCACGCCCTGCCTGATGCTTTCAGGAGTAGATTCGACCCCGACACTAAGACCTATGTCGCCCGTGATCCTGAAAATGCCAATATAGCGGCCACCGGCTTTGCCCTGCTGTGTTTGGGCGTCCTCGCCGAGGGGGACGGGTCCCATTCCCTGCGCGGCGTTGACAGAGTACGGACATTGACGTGGCTAAAAAGATTACAGAGGGAAGACGGTAGCTTTGGTGAGGTTCTGACCGATGACGGCCGCATCTCTGGTGGTAGGGACATGAGATTTTGCTATATCGCCGCCATCATCCGTTGGGTACTGGGAGGCGCAGAGGGCGACAAGTCCCTCGACTTTGATGTCGATGCGCTCGTGGGACACATCCGTCGAGCCCAGACATTCGACGGCGGCACGAGCGAAAGTTCCACACATGAAAGCCATAGTACGTGAATCCCATTTTCCTGTCCTTTGACTAGGTGCCTATGGCCTAGGAGATTATAGCAATAAGATCAACTTATTCATGTGTTTAAAAAAACACTAGGTGGTTACGCATACTGTGCCGTGGCCGCGCTGGCTCTTCTCGACGCTTCCGATCCAGACTCCTCCGCGACACCGAACCGCTACATCCATGCAGGAATCCCGTCTATCCCAGCCCTGGTTCATTTTCTCGTCAGTCGGCAGTTCGCATATTTGGATCCTAGCGACGACGGCAAGGAGGAGGAGGAACATTACTACGACACCGCGCTTTCTCCGGACAATACTATACCTCTCATGGCAGGTTTCAACGGTCGCCTGAACAAACTCCCCGATACATGTTATACGTGGTGGAACAGCGGAGCTCTGTCGTTGCTCGGGGAACAACAGCTAATCAACCGTGGCCCTGCGCGGCGTTTTATTCTCGAGAAGACGCAGCATTTGATCGGCGGGTTCGCTAAACACCCCGACGGCCCACCGGACGTTTACCACGCCTATATGGGCCTCGCCGCGCTGGCAAATATGGCTGGTGCCGAGGGGGAACCTGGCCTGGCCAAATTTGATCCTCGTCTATGTGTCAGCGTAGATACGGCTACTAAGATGGCCAAGGCAAGGGAGACTATGTTACACCCGGTTATAGATGCAGAGTGACAGCGATGAAGATGACTCAATATGGCGGATGGGGTGGCGAACAAGATTAAGAACGCCGCCTGTCTATAATAGCAACTAGGGCCTGCCGGATGAAGCATGAGGGAGTATCAGGTAGATACTCCGTTGACCGCCGACCAAGGCCTCTCATTGTTGCTGGCGCCAATGTCTGGGTAGGACGATAAGTCCAGTTCGTACGTTGCGCTGACTAATGTGTTAATGCTGATGTAGATATACTAAGTGATGAATCAACCGCTAAATACCTCGGGGGGTAAAGAGTAGCATCTCTCAACTCCCAACTGTCGAGTAGCAAGATATATGTATCGTATCCTTTCCTTTCATAGTGCCAGAACAGACCGATTTGAGTCTTGCTTAAACCGATATGCATACAAGCACACACGGAACGTCAACGACAACACGACCACTCTTACGACCGAACCCGACTCATCCGTTAGATGAGCCTTAAGCATTTATAGCTATAAGTGAATAGGGGGTGGCTACCTCCTAAAGGGGCGAGATGACTAGTCATGGCTACTTTAAAGCGCAAGCTAATATGCACAGTTAAAGGCTGAGACTGCTTTTGATGTTGATTGACGCACTTTTTTTGTATTCAATGTCTTATATGCTGAGTTCTGCTTACTGGTGAGTAGGTAGTTAACAATTTAGCACCCTTGACTACTCTGTTGTCATTTTAGATTGGCCGTAAGAGACTCATGATCCTCCTTGTTCGTGATGACTGGGCCCTCGGAACAGTCGTAGCAGATGTTAAGAGTGATACGTTGGCAATAATTCACAGCAATAGCGTCTCTAGCCGGGGCCACCTCATCCAGAGAAAGGAGTTGGCTTGACGGTTAATTCTTAGTATGAAATGTTACCTATTCCTTTTCGCATCGGGGCTCTTAGTACTTCTGCTTACCACTTCGAAGTAGCAAAGCCTAACGTTTATGATAACCGTCCGTTTCGTCTGTGTTGGGAAGTAGTTCTGGCTCGGTATCTGTATTAGCTCGAGAACATCTAAATCCCGGCTTCCTATTTGGAAGCGGATACTGCCCCAGGGAAGCTCTGAGGCGCGTTGTCTCCCACCCCAGATCAAAAGCTGGGATGTCGCCGTTCGGAACCATTCTTGGCGCGTCAATGCGGATCCTCTCTATGACTTTCTTGCGTTTTTGACTACTTAAATCTAAAATAGGGTCTTAGTTTGATGCGAAGTGGAGAGATAGTCTTGAATGGGCTGAGTATATATCGCGAAGACGCTCTGAGCTGGCCCTTGAGGTTGCCAAACGGGAATAGGGTCAAGAAGTCACTTCCAAGCAATGGCTGAACAGCGAAATATCGGTACCAGCCTTTAACCTACCGCACTGAGCACCATTGGGTCTGATCTTAATTAGATCAATGGGAGTCAGCCGCGTCCCTGCATGATTACAGGAGGCGTCGACTTTGCCGTACTTAACATCGTACTGCTGCAGTAAGAAGACTCGAGAGTGACCGCCGTTTCGCGTTTTGCAGAGGCACTGGTATACGAGCAGTGTACGAGCTCAGTAATGAGCTTGATGGTGTGGTGCCTCAACGTACCCACGAGAAAGTAGTAGACGGTTAGAACAAAGACCAGGATCGGCTCGGCAAGTGGCGACAGCGTGCCGACCTAGTGTTGCTGACTTCAAGGACGACCAAGGATGCTAGCGACGGGGGTCGAACTACCTAGTCTAGCTCGAGCCTCCCCTGAAATAGACGAGCCCTCTCAGCTGTTTCCATACTTGATTCTCACCATTACATTACATTTCAAAGCGGCGAGACGGTTGAAACTGTATCACACAGTCTCACTTATGCTTCGTCTTCGAGTCGCCCAAGATAATTGGGTAAGGGGAAAAAAGATCTATCGTTTAACTATATGCGGATGAATCAACTACTTCTATCAGAGACCTACAACTTCAGCATTTCCATCAATAGCCGCAACTGGAAGTTCTCGCCGCCGAACGTCTTTTCCAACTTGCCGACTTCTTTCTCCAACTCACTGTGCAGCTCCCTAATCACCCCAAGCGTGTATTCCAGACTCTTCGCCTTTTTCATGATGGCCAAGACCTCGCGCTTGGCCTCGTCGCTGAGCCGGCCGTCGAATCTCCGCTTCACGAGGAGCGCCCGCAGCTGCATCGCCTCGCCGGCGAACTTGGGCTCCGAATCCACCGTCTGGATGCAGTGGATGAGCGTGAACGAGTACTTGCCTTCGTCCAGATCCTCGGCGAACCCCTTCTTCTTGGCGTAGTCGGCCGAAGCTAGGTTCTGGTAGTCGTCGCGGATCTGGAAAAACCGGCCGATGAGACAGCTCAACAGGTCGAGGTCGACTCCTCCCAGCTCGTTGCTGACCGGGCTCTCTGCCACCATCATGCGGGTCAACATGCGGAACAGGCCTCCGGTCTTATCGTCCACCATTCTCAGGTACTCTGCCGTGGACGGGCACAGCGCATTGTACGTCCAGTACAGATCGTAGCTCTGGCCCACGTAGAGCCGGCGCATCTCTTCTGTGAAGATCTGGAAGGAGGTTGGGCTATCTAGCTCAGCGGCTAGCTGCGTCGCTTGAATGTATAAGTAAGTCGCGCTGTTGACAGTTTGGGCAGGCCCATAGATATCATGTGTGGAGGGCCTTCCGCGACGGAGTGGTGAGCCATCTTCTAGATCGTCAAGCCTGCGGCGATGTTAGACTTTCTACGCCATCTAATGGGCGGAACGGTTGAATTGGATTTGCGGGGACTTACATTAGGGACGCATTATGAAGCATCTTTACGACATTCTTGATCTTTTGGGCCGTCTTCGAGGGGACCTTAAGCCAAGTATTGAGGGAGTCAATGGCTTGGTCACGGAACCCTTTAGATGGCAGGGAATTGAGGTACCGCCACGGCTGAAGGACGACCTTTATAATATTTCCTCATTAGCTATCACAGCCATCGTAATAGATGCTCAGTGGTAAGGGTAATGGGCTCACGCTGTCGTCGAGCTCTGGTAGTCTCTGATCAAGAGCCAAGGAGACTACACTGTCGAGTGTGAGTGAGTCTGTGCTCGGCTTCGAGGTATGAGCCGACTTCCTAACCCCATTGGAAGTGGCTGTGCCATTGCCGTTGACGTGCTTCTCGACGTGCTTCTCTCCGTTCTCCTGAGCACCCGAGGAATGCCCATTCGTCTGAACGGGGTTGTAGTTACCAACACCGTGCTCATCGACGCCCTGGCCGACACGAATGCCGACACCGTTGATGCCCCAGTACATCTCTTGATCATCCTCCTTGGGCTCCTTCTCCAACGTGATTTCACCGATACCGAGGTCCACGGCAGAGTCCTTGCGAGTGACGGGGCCATGAGCGCCATCGGCTGTGTCCTTGGGTGGCCACAATGCAGGATACTTCTCGACTCCGTGCTGAGCTCGCAGGAGTTGCAACTCGCTGAACGTAGAGCCCTTGTTGTATCTTGGGCATTGGATACTCCAGACCAGGTTTCCCGAGAGGGAGTATTGCATGACGTCAATATACCTTCTGACATCGTCGCATAGGTCTGTCCGCTTCCTCGTTTCCTCAACGACCTTGACGTACTTGGCGTTCTCTACCCGGACTGCGACCCCTCTAGTCAGCTATCATCTTTTCGGAAGAATCCTCGAGATTTCGAGTCGATCGAGAATTTCCAAAGCATCTTGAAGCCTGGAGGGGTGGGGCTTCTTTCTCCTGGAACGAAGCAGAATAATAAGGGAGAAACGCCGAAAGCTACTTACTGCGCTCTCTGCAAATTTCCTTGGCTTCCTGCTCGGTACAGTTGTGCTCTCCCATAATGACCCAAATGGCGTTCACGACGTCAGGAAGGCCGGCTCGCATAGTGTCTTCGTATTCCTTCTCGTAGGAGAACAAATCGTTACCCAGAGATGCAGCGATCAAAGCCGGAGTAAGTAGTTCCCTTGTTTCGGCGGCCTCTTCGTCTGGGATGGTGATAGCACAACCGAAAGTGACGAGACCGTGCCAGAACCTTGGTGGCGGATTAACAAAGGCACAACTTAGTTGAGGCACCAAAAGGAAGCCCTCGGAAGGAAAGCAGACTCACATGTAACCCACGTCGAGACACCTGTACGGGATGTACTCTTCTAGTGTGTTGAAGTGAACGTGATGTTGCCGCCCACTAGCATATTCTACGAATGTTGCCCAGCTCTTGATGGCGACCATGGCTTTCTCCATGTCAATCTCCATCATCTCCTTGAGAATCTGAGCGGCAATTTTGCGCTTGCCAGACGCACCCTGGTCTTCGATCTTGCCAGTCTGGGCGCCTTCTTCAAACGCCTGAAGCATCTCATCATTAGAGGCGTCACGAACATCTTTACTGGCAACCTCTATGACGTCTTCATGTTGATGTTAGTGCTTTGCTTGCACATCGGCCAGACTAAGACGTACCATCGTGAAGAAAAGCGAACTCGTTTGCGTAGCTGATGATCTCAAGCCTCTCTGGGATACACTCAGGTACCGACACAGTCATGAAGCTATAGCCCGGGTTCAGTCCGCCTTTATAAGGTCTTGCCACTGGTCCGACTAGGCGGCGCCAATCTTCTTGGGCCCTTAATGTACCGATCTCTTCCAAGTCGGCGGCCACATGCTTCCGGAGATCGATACCGTCGCAGAGGCCTTGCGTCTCATAGGTCGACGGATCGACGACCTTGGAATAAGAGTATGTCATCCTGCTAAGAAAAAGGGAGACTTGTTCTTAAGCTTGGACTGACTGGCGCCACGGGGATGAGTGGTAGAGTTTGCAGCACTCTGACGGGAAGAATGGGGAAGGATGTAGAGGAAAGATGCCAAGGTGAGATATAAGGAGAGTTGAGCGTGGACATCTACCTCAGAACTTTCGGCTACGGCAGTGTCTTTTAAGCAAAACTCGTTACCTCGCATTGGTGTCCAAGTCTTGGCTCCACAGCTGAAGTCCTATGGTAGCATATGACCCTCGATGCAACAGACGGCGATGTACTTACTGATTGAGATTCTAGAAACAACAACCTATCCTGACATGTGACTAATGGGAATATCCCAAGTCCCTGCAGTAAGACCGAGACGATGACTGCAGGGGGACTTCTCCGTATACTCCTACATGGATATCAGGATCGATGTCCCAAGAAAGCCACCACCCTTGTGGGTAGTCACATTGCCGGGCCAAGACGGAGACGCGTAGCTGCAATGAGGAATTTGGAGGCCAAGACAGTAAGCGTGGGCAAAGCATTTGGATTAGGTGCATATTTGCTGTTCGTCATTGTGGCCACTCGCCATGGCTAGCCATGGAGACGTTACAATCCCCTCCTTACCCTTCTTGATATGCAATAAGCGACCTCATATCTCCGTCACAACACTCTCTAATATATACAAACATCTCCTCTTTCGGCTGGAGAGCGAGAACACGTTGGTTTTGTCGGTTTCTGAATTCTATCCTGCCGCGTCTCCTTCTGGCTGTGGTCACGACCCTACCACGCCTTGCCATCTTTTAATCATGGCTTCTCCTCTGTCTTCCAAATCCCTCTACGCTCCTTTCTTTGGAGAGAGCTCACAGAGGGATGCGTATAAGGATGTTATCATTATTCTTTCTGGTTTCTTTGCAATCTATACCTTAGGCTTGGTAGTTTATCGTCTCCTCCTCTCCCCATTAGCAAGGTTCCCGGGTCCCAAGCTGGCTGCCGCGACAAGCTGGTATGAGACTTATTACGATGTCGTTAAAAAGGGCAGGTTTCTTTTCGAGGTGGAACGAATGCATGAGAAATACGGTATGTCACTACGGCAAGAATAGCATTCCACTTACCGCCGGGATCTAATATCTACGGGGTCTTCATAGGGCCTATTGTGAGGATCAACCCTCATGAGCTCTCTATTCGCGATCCTGAGTACTACGACAAACTCTATGTGTCGGGCTCTGTGCGTCCTACGGAGAACTATGTCGCGTTCGCCAATGGTCTCGACCTCGAAGGCTCTCATCTCCTTACCACGGGCCACGACCTTCATCGGAGGCGAAGGAAGCCATTGGAGCCTTTCTTCTCTAGACTCGGTGTTACCAGACTCGAGCCTATGGTAGCCGAGGTTTGCGAGAAGCTAGTCGTTAAGCGCTTCGAGAACTTTAAGGGGACTGGAAAGATCGTCCGGCTCGACCACGCCTTTTTGGCCTTTGCAGGCGATGTGGTGGGTAGGATATGCATGGACAATCCGCGTAACCTAGTCGACGATCCCGAGTTCGCACCAGATTATTTCAATCTTTTCCACACCGTCATCAAATCGCTACCCCTTTTCATGGCTTTCCCCTGGTTGATTCGGTAGGTGGCATCCTCACAAAGAACCATACTTCTGGCTAACTGGCTCTGGCATAGGCTCGTTCAGCTTATTCCCGAGCACCTGTTGATGAAACTAGATCCTAGAAGCCAAGAATTCAACAAATTCAGACTGGTACGAACACTACCCCGCGCCCCCTCTCTTGTGATCATTGCACTGATCATGATGCAGATGTCCGAACGCCACATAGACGAAGCGAAGCAAGAAAAAGCTGCTTCGGGGTCCAAGGACACGTCCATGATGGGTGGGCCGGTCACGATATTCCGGCATCTCGTCAACAGCGACCTTCCGCCCTCGGAATTGACAAGGGAGCGCCTCTCGAAAGAATCCCAGGTCCTGCTCGGTGCGGGTACCGTCAGCACCGCTCGCACCTTGGATTTTATTAGTTATTACATTATGGCCAACCCAGAGATTAGGAGGCGTCTTACGCAGGAGCTCAAACATGATATGGAAGGATACCCGGAGAGGAAACCTACCTGGGCCCAGCTGGAAAAGCTACCCTACCTGCAGGCCTTGATCAAAGAGGGACTTCGGTATGCAGCCACCACACCCACACCCACACCTACATAGAGAGGCGATGGTCTAGAATTTGCTGACTGATGCTCGAAAACAGCTTGAGCTATGGCGTCATGCACCGACTCCCTCGTGTGTCACCCCACCAACCTCTCCAGTTCAAGGAGTGGGTGATTCCAGCCGGCGTCCCTGTCAGCATGTCCGCATACCTTCAACATACCAACCCAGAGATATATCCTCGGCCGCTTGAGTTTATCCCCGAGCGCTGGCTCGAGAACGTCACCCCCGAAATGACGAAGAACTATGTGCCTTTCGCCAAAGGCTCTCGAAATTGTCTGGGAATCAAGCAAGTCAGCCCCTTCCATCGTTGGTAGCAGCAGTGCGTCTAACATCAGTGATCAACCGGAACAGTCTCGTCTACTGCGAACTCAACTTCGTTATCGCGGCTCTATTCCGCCCTGGCGGGCCGAGGTTCGAGCTCTACGAGACAGACGAGTCTGATATCGTGCAGGTACATGATTTGATCATACCTTTGCCAAGACTGGACACCAAGGGCGTTAGGGCCGTGTTCCATTAGCGAGGTGGCCCCCTTTGGTTTCTATGTTCGGGTATGCATGAAAACGGGGACCGAAAGTCGAAGATGGTAATATAGTCTAGACGTACGCATTGTTACAAAGTTGATACATAGTAGAGACCAACCAATTGAATAGAGTCCGGGTGCCATGGAACGTGTGATGGTGGTGGTGTTTACTCGTGTAGTAGTCCTCCTAGTGTACCTAGAGGCCGTGGCGTCAACGTGCGGGATTTGCCGATAGGTTCCTCGTTCCGAAAACGGTTCCAAAAACGGCGGCGCATGAAACCCCTGAGGGAAAGGTGAGATGCATATACTATGTACTGCGTAGTGCATATACGATCATGTTAGTGAGCGGCACGGTACAATGCTAGTGTATTCCATCTGCGAAGTCCCGAGACTAATGCGCGGCCGGGGGAGGCATCTGGCGGCAGGCAAACAGCCGCGTATAGCGTACACGGGCGAATTTTAGCTAAGAGGAATTCGGGATACCTCCGTGCTGACACACGGACCTAGTGTATGCGGACGAGAGTTCTGCGGAGACCTCTGCGGAGGCATCTGCGGAGATACCTGCGGAGGCCTGTCTATACATACATAGTAGATGCGTATTATATGGGATAGGCAACTTCCCTAACCTAGGTAGCTTCGCGTAGGCAGTGTAGGAGGGTCGATGGTCGGTTAAACAACATGGTTCTGGAATCTGGAATCTGGAATCTGGAATATGGAATACCGGAGTGCCGAATCGGGTTGGAGGACCAAGCGCAGGGGAAACGCCCACGGCGAGGCGAGACGTGCGAAGCTGACTCACATTGCGAATGCCGTCAGTACTAAGTAGGCATGTCACATGCCGGCACATGCCAGTGGCTGACTCTACACTACACTACGGCACAGTACTATGTAGGTAGGCTATTCGAGATGAGTAGCATTTGTGGCGTCTACTCTGGGACGAAACTGCAGAGAGATAGCGGAAAGAGGCTGGATTGAGTAGGTACCACATCGATAGCGAAGTCGTATGTAAGGTGTCGTGATGTGGGGGTTGCATTCAAGGTGGAGGGAGCAGCATGGAGTCATCAGACGGCCAATGCTGCATACAACTTACAAGCCCTTGGCCACCCCTTGGCCACCCTTGGCCGACCCTTGACACATGAGAGAGTAAGCACTGATAAGCGCCGCCCGCCCGACGGCTGATCTGATGCGGTACGGTATTGAATTGACCCCCTTCCGTACGACGACATACACAGTATACTAGGTTACTAGGTGACTAGGTTACCCGCAATGTACGGAGTACTTGCACTCACAAGATGCTCGGGCTAAGCGAATGATGTGCCGTATAGTCTCGATTATGTCATGTCACCTGTAGCTGTGAGGAGAACCGGGGACCGGCCCTCACAGCGTCCGGGAAATGGTTCAATGTCATCATCATCATATACACTACATGATCATGAAACGACTCTTGCAGAGAGGACGCCCGGCTTGTATTGTGGGAGATAAGGGATGTGTAAGCACTGCCCGTTATACCTATTGCAACAAGATAACATACAGTAACTTAGGAAGTTAATGCTACGCTACATAGTTGTCGAATCCGTCGTCACATGCACCTCTAGGGTTATGATAAGTTACCTGGGGCATCATGGCGTGCTATCTAAGCTGCTCGGTTCTGCTCGCGTTCAGAAATAAGCGGCTTTCCAGCCTCTAGCGGGAAGGTGAGCGCTACAGATCGTCGCCGCGACCCCTATGAAATTACTATTACTGCGATCTGGAGTCCCCCGGCGTTATCCATCTTCGAGGTTCGATAGCTTGAGGGGTGGGTATTCGCGCAGGGCGAGGCATCGAGGAAAGCCTGTAGGGGGTGAATCTAATACGCAGAACGTTCAGTAACTACACAGGAGGATAAGCTGGACTTTACGGGATGCGCGCATCGGTCGTGAATCTGAATCTGACACGCAGAAAATCTCGGCTAGTATCTTGGACGAGCTAGGCTTTACGAAACGTGCACATCGGCAGTGAGGTCTGGCACATAGGGAGGCGAAGCCTACACTAGTAACCCGGATGGGCTGCAGAAGGCTTCACGAAATTTGCGCTATTGTACATACTATACCACGTAAGCAGCACCTTAGCCAAGCCGGATTATGTTAGCGAGCATCGAAGTAGGCAGGTTACCATCGTCTCATAACTCACATCATAGGAGCCTAGCCGGCAAGCTTTACCATCGCCAAGCTACAATATTCCGAAATCGTACTGAGAGGGCCTAGTTGGTCGGTCGTGTATGTGGCCGTTATGCTTACTGGAATCGTGAGAGTGCTGATGTGTGAAATTAGTTGTGGATGACCTATGTCCTCAAGAAAAGGCGTACACGGGCTGCTTCAAACGAGACTTTAGACGCTTGGATTTGGAATACGCAATAAGACTAATACTGAAAAGCAGTGTTCTGCGGTTTCTGATGGCTTAGCTATCTATCTGTCTATCTGTCTATCTATTAGACACACCCTACGGATTGCCCAAAATAGCCACCCTCGTCTCCTCTCACCTCGTTGCTCGCATGTACTGCTGCACCTGTCGGCACGAGTTCCGAAGATGACGGTAGCTTGTCAAGATTAGGCGTGCACAGCCGGCTTCAGGTGTATTGGCAACCTGGGCTTGACCCACGAGGTGTAGGCCTTTTGGCCACGCAGCCAGTCACGAGCCTCCTCGGCAATGCTCATATCAAAGTTGTAGACGAGCTTAGCCAGGACGAGCCGCATTTCAGCGTAAGCGAGACTGTAGAAAACTCGCATTAGCAAAAATAATCTTGTCTGGAGGTGTTAGCGCGAGTTAAAACCTACTTCTGGCCGATGCAGTTCCTTGGCCCGGTACCAAACGGCTGCATAGCGTCCAGCTGGTCCGTCTTATACTTTGGGTCGTTCAGGAAGCGTTCTGGAGCGAACTTGAACGGGTCGGTCCAGAAGCGTTCGTCGTGGTTAATAGCCCACTGGAAGACCGACACGATAGTCTGTCGGTTGGTATACGTATATATCAGTAAACCATAGGCACCTGGCTATATAGCAGCTATGCCGTGCAAGACGGGCAAGATGGGCGTGACTTACACCTTGCGGCACCGGCTTGCCATCGACCACCCCGCCGCCACTGGGCGCTACCCTGGGCAACCCGATGACCACGGGAGGATATTCGCGAAGTGCCTCGTTCAGTACAGCAAGCATGTACGATAGTTGGTTAACACTCCTATAAGATGTAAGGCACCATTCTGATGAGTAAGCCGCTCGGAACTGAGGCCCGCCGTTCCACGGCGAGTCGCGGGGCATGTACTTACTGTAGAGAGTGTTAGCTCCGAATGTCTCGGGGTAAAAGGGGGCGTTTACTTGTTTACTTACCGTAAGAGTAATTTGATCGTCACTTTGGAATGTCGTCCGTACTTCGCGTTCGAGCTTTCGCAGGACCTCGAGATTTGTCGTAAGCAGGTATAGCGTACCACACAGCAGCGTAGAGGTAGTCTCGGAGCCAGCTATGATAATAAGGGAAGCGTTCATATTCAAACGCCCCATATCAAGGTTGAGTTCTTCCTTTTTGCTAATCAACCCCTCGAGGAAATCGGGCCGTGATGCACCCAGCTTCAGCCGCTCCGCGACCTTCTCTTGTATGATGGCACGATGCTGGCTCCCGGCAGCGCTCCGCCGTTTGGCTATCCATTGAATGCTGCCGCGCAACCCGATGCTCGATAACGCCTGCATCAACGCGCTCTGGCGCATGTTGTCCGTAATGATACGCACCCACGGATGGTAGTCGCTCTGCGCCAGACAGCCAAAGCCCCCAGCGGCGCCAAATCCTAGATCCCCGATAATATCAAAGGCTGTCCAGTTCAGCCACTCGAGCATATTGAGGGGCGCATTAGGAGCTATCTCGAGGTTTTCGCGAAGGCGTTGTATTAGCAAGTTCACGTACGAACCAATGATGGGTTCCTGCTCCTTCATGGACCGGTCGCTGAAGCCGTGGGACAGCTGGCGTCGCAGCAGCGAATGCTCATCGCGGTCCGCGTTGATGATGGCAAGTGGTAGGTACGTAAAAACTCTATAGAAGAGCTCTGATTTGGGGAATTCTGGCTCGCCGACCTTCTTGTGGCCATAGATATCACGCCAAGCTTGGGGGCTACTGAACGCCAGCTCATTGGGCGTAAGGCGGACGACTGGGCCATACTTCTTATGAAGGTCGGCTACATGGAAGCCCAGCCTGCCGCTCATCAAGGCATAGGCGCGCGGGAGATAGGAAATGTGGTGAGAGAGGGGGCCGGGATACCTGCTCAATGGGTGAAAGAAGCGGTTGTATACTGCGTAGCCGACAACATATAACACACCCTTTGACGCGGTATAATGTGTTAGCTGCTCTACTTCTCTACTTCTTAGACGGATGGTAGATGGAAAAGGGACAAACGCACGATCGAGAGGCCGACTGCTGCCAAGTTGACAGGGCTCCCCAAAAGGAGCGGTGCCATATTGTCGTCTGAAACGGGTACTTCGGTCTGTCGAGAAAAGAATGCTGGGAAATAGATAGACAATGCCAGCGACGTTGCGATAAATATCGAGGAGCTCTTCCACCTGGGTGCTTGGGTCGTATGGGCTTAGCTTGGCGCAGTGGGTTTTTGGTAGGGCTTATAAGTTGTCCAGCTCGACCAATACAGTAACATGGGTAAGAGAAAAGAGAGAGCAGAGTAGGTGAACTAAGAGTGAATTGGGGGCGAGGGAAATCCTCCGCGATCCTCCCGCTCTCCTGTGCTCCTGTGCTCTCTCATGTACTCCGTGACGTGTATCACGACGGTACGACCCCAAGGGCTGAGTTCTCAATGGGGAGGTACCGTGCCTATGATACCCCAAATCGTGGAGTGATTTGAAAGAAAGTCCCCATTTATCCCCATTTCAAATCTACACAGATTAGGTAGACAGTGAGATAGACGTTCGATGTCGTCAGCGACTGATTGACGAGCACCTTATTTCTTGCATATAGGTACAGTAACATGCGGGCACACTCCCACCCACCTATACAAGCAAGAAGTCAAGTCCTAGCAACATCGGGCAGCTCGGTATGAGATAAAGTGCGTCACGAATAGAGGTGATGCTATTTCCCATGCATGCATGTCAGACAATAGGTAGGTAGGATGTAGGGTGTTCGGTGTTCTGTGCCAAGGGTTATTGCCGATGCATCAATCGTGTATTCCAAATCTTGCCTACAGCGCTCCCCATCTTCTATTTATGACTAAAAGACGAATGCGAGGGGACGCTCTGACGATGTATTCTCACCGAGAAGACGAGAGACGCAGCGACTAGGTAGATGGCCACATCATCTCGTGGGTTTACTGATGCGTACTTGTCTGAGCGCTGGCGGTCCATGCAGGGTCTACCGAGCATACGGCCCCAACTAAGTTTGAGAGGTTGTCTTGTGCCCTCTAGAGGACAGACACACTTTCCCCTGAAATAATATTGATAACGCGTCTTAGCTCGTGGGTTAGTAACAGGCTTCGATGAGTTGGGTATGAATTGTTTGCAGTGAGCGCAAGCTGAATGGCAAAGGATATATAGCTAGCAGTAAAACAAGCCTGCAAATACGAGCTACAATGAGGACATGGCGACTATTTTCATGCCGTTTCTACTAGAGTGATATACGAAGCAGCCAGAGTTCTCCCATCAAGAAACTAGAACCCGCTCTGCAAGATTACCCTTCTGTACATCGAGCACGAGAGGACCACCCCCAGGACCGGTGGTATCTAGACTAAGCGTAACACGACTTCTATCCGCGACAACGCGCACCGTCTCTCCGATATTCCTAAAGTCCGTCTCATGCTGGGTTTGAGGCGCTCCCTCTACTACATTCCCCGTTGTATTATTACCGGGTATGGTGGGAATAGAATGGGGGTCCTGATGCACCTCGCGAATCTCCACGCTCGGATACGGTAGCCAGCCCTCGCGGAGCGGGATCAGAACGACGGGGATTTCGGCCTCCGTATCTACCGAGCTGCTGCGTTGCCGCTCATCGTCGCCGTCTGGCGCGGGTATTACGAAGTGGCCTCGGCGCCGCCCGCCTAGGAGCCAGGTGTCCGTTGGCGCCGAGAGCTCGTAGCTGAATTCCAGGTCTGCTTGTGACGAAGGCGGTGTGAACGTGTCCCATATCCGTGTCCATCTGAGATGCAGTGTCGCGGGGAGAAGCTGGTGGGTGCACACGACCGGGGGACTAGGAGACAGCCTTATATCTGCTGTGTGCACTATGGTGACGGAAGGGACGTCGACGGGAATTATGATAGATGATGGCTCTACTAGCTCTGGAGTTGGGAGCACGAGGGTTGGATTATCCGTTTGCCAGTTCTGGAGGAATAACGCGAGGGACCTGGCTATGTCTACGCCTGCGTCGTCTTCGCCTAGGCCATGGAATATCCTCGAACTCTCGGCACGGGCAAGGAATGACGTATGGATAAAACCTAGGAGTGCAGCACGCTCGAGGTCGGTTCCGGTGAGATTACTTCGCACTAGTGGCAACACGGACGACGTGAGCAAGAGAGAAAAGGGATATAAGCTGGTCCCGTCGAGTGCTTTGACGAGAGAACGTTCAATCAACGCTTCGATTTCGTCGCGCAGAACGCTGTACTGCAGCTTGAGATACATGGTCTTGGGCACCTTCGGGCCGTTCTTCACACCAGGTTTCCGTTTGATCTTATATAACAAGCTTGCCGGCTGTCGAGGGAAAATCACGACAGGACCGCTGGGCGGAATACCAAAAGTGGATTCGAACATATCGGACCCCGATAACTCACTATTTAACAGGCGCAGAGGGCTAGAGCTTGCCGTCGATACGGTGAAGCGAGAGAAGAGGGCATTGTGCTTAAAGACGTCTTGGACGTTCACACCAAGGGCCAGACTAATGTGGACTGTAGAGGTCTTGGAGAAGAAGTAGCTTCCATGCTCAGTCCCATAGGACACTTCTATGCGAAGAGAAATATTGGGAGTGTCCTGCTCCAAGGTGTACGGGAGCCGTATTTTTATCTTCGTGTTGGCCGGAATCGAATCGACACAGAACACGCCGCTCTCCGGTGGCCGCGAGAAAGTGAATGATTGATCTAGGCATTTCGCCTCGCTACTAAGCAGTCGCAAACCTCCGGTCGCAGCCTTCACTCGAACTTCGGCCTTTTTCAGATTATTCCACCCCGTGTCTAGTTCAATATCAACAGCATTGTGGCGATCTAGCTGTATATATTTCGATTTGTAGAGGCGAATATCGAGAGTATCGGCCCGGTGGTAAATGAGAACTTGTGGTGATTTAAGGAAAGAGAAAGTACTCGTCCTATCCGAAGGATAGGTGGTCTCTCGCTCGAAATGTAGGCACAATTTGCCGGCTCTTAGGTTGATCTTATCAACCTCATAAGAGCCTGGTATCAAAGCCTACGCCATGTTAGCAATTGCTGTTTTAAATCAAGGAATTCACCCCAACTGACGTACATTGCTACTCAATGAAAGCTTGCTCTGGCCTGGTCGAATGGTTATCGGCCCTTCTCGCTCGAACCATATCTCTTGTGCAGGCCTAGAGGATGTATTCACGATGCGCACGCTAGCTACATCGATGGTCAAGTCATCGACCAACAAGCTGCTGAGGCTTAACCCGAGCGTCAGGCTGTCTCGATCCTCATCATACTGAGCTGTGCCATCTACATCAATAGAAAGAAAGAAGCTCGACAGTGGTATTCGCATCTCATTCATGACAGTTTGCGTCTCGATGAGCAGGTCATCTAGGAAACCTTTTATTTCCTCACTTTCGGGATATTCCGGCGCCTCGGCGATGAGAGATGGCTTCGCCTTACGTCTGTCTTTCTCGGCGGCAGCCGCCTTGGACAAGAGCTTCAGAACTACCTTGACGTACTCCTCTTTGCGTTGGAGCTGTTTGAGGCATCTAGAGTACATGATTAACATTGAGAGCTCTAGGAGGCTCCATCCGCTTTCGCCAAAAAACGGAGTAGTCCTCCAAAAGTAAGAGGCGGCGGGGGCATAGTCTTTGAGATGGTACTTGAGTACGGCGAGGTCGGCCATGGTGCTTTGGATGGAATGGGTATGATTTGCGACTGTGTAGTGGCGAAGAGCCTTGTCGGTAAGGATCTCGTATAGGCGGTAGAAATCATCGCTATTATCAAGTCCAGTCTTCAGGAGCTTATTATCTATACCAGACATTGAAACGATCGGCTCTTCCTCAAGCTGCCGTGCCGGAGCCGGGTCTTCATCTCGGAGATCAATATCGACCATGTTGACCACCATAGACTGGTTGACAACCGGGGTATTGGACCACCCGTTGCTCCATCCACGCTTTTTACCCGACTCTTCTAGGATGTTCCTCGACAAGGTATAAAGCTCTGCTCTCCTAGCCGCAAGTTCTTCTAGCCCTATCTTTAAGAAGGAGGAAGCTGCACTTGTGTTCTCCGATATGCTCTGTGGTCGCCCGCTTGGGAAAATATTCGGACTCGGCGGTGGACGCGGCACACCGGATCCCCCGGTCCTTATATTCAAGGATGAGCTTCTAGCCGGGTGCATCATTGTTTTCGGTTCGGGTATTGCCGCTTTCGGTTCCTGCCCGCTGGGGGGTCCGAGGGACGAAGAGGGTATAGGTAGTGACTTAGTAGATGTCTGAGCTAATATCTGCTGAGCTGTGGAAAAGGCAAACGATACAACCAGGTTTTCGACTATCTCACTAGTAAGCGGATCTACTGGCTCTACGCTATCCTCTATAACGTCGGGTGTATCTGACAGGGCACTGAGTAAATCGTTGCGCATGACTTGGGAGACCGAGGGAATGAAATCGAGGGCCCTCCGACATATTTCGGCCAGCATTGGCAATTCTTCTTGCTCGTTTTCTTGGTGCTTGGGCGGTGGCGCTCGAGGCGCTACACCGTGTAGAACTGACTCTTGCTGCTCTTTCAACTTGGCGAGCAGCTCTTCCCTCGTCGACCAAGCATTGCCGAGTCGGAGTAGCAGTGCTATCTGTCTGGCGAATATGTAACAGCGGAAATCGAACACGGACACATTGTTCGCGACAATGAGGTCTCGGTAGGGTTTCTTGTTGGCGCTAATGGGTATGTCACCGTACGCATCCTTTGGCTGCGCGGAGGCTGACTGCGATGACTGTGAATCCACGGCCTCATCCGCCTCATAGGTCATTTCTACCCTCGCTGCTCTGGCCTGGAGGACAAGCTTCTTCAGATCTTCAGTATGCGCCAGGAGGGCGTTCGTAGCCGACCCGGACCTGCCCAGGCTTTGGTCTTTAATAACCATATCCAGCCCAACGCTTAACTCGTCATACCCCACAAGAGCATCCTCGACCAAGCCAACGCTTTCGAATCCACGTGCAAGCCCCTCTTTGAGAATGAAAAAGGTGCAAAAATTCCAGCCGGGCAGACTCCTCTGAGCATCCTTCTCCTTGATATCCTCCTCATATTGGGTCACGCGTAAATCAAAGCTAGACAAGATCAAGCTGCGAAACTTGGCTATAAGGTCGGTCCAGGCATTCTCGGTATCTTGCTCCGTCTCGGTGTATCCGCTAGGCACGGCCGGCACAACTCGCGGGAGGAGATCGTAGGGAACATCGTTCACCCCTATCCGAATCTGCGAGACACGGTCCATGGCACTCTTACTAGAGCTATTGAAATCCGACCTCAGCTTCTCCAGGAGGGTACTTGATCCTGGACGCCATCTCGAGGCAGCCGACGCCTTGTCAGATCCGGAACCGGCGTCTGACTTGCGCGGCTGGGTGGCAGCGACGGTATTTGGGATGACGACGTGCACGATGAGCCACTCAAAGGCATCGTGATTTTCGGCGGCGCTGGTCTTCTTTGCCGCCGATGGTGTTATATTCGCCTTGATCCAATCGCGGATTTGCTGCCTGACGTGGCTCTTGTAGGAATCGTTCTCGTCGCAACGTACTAGCAACACCTTAAGATAGGGGGTTTGCCTCAAGCCGGGGATCTGGTGACGCCTCGCGGGGGTACTATTCCGGTTGGTCGACGGGTCGGCGGCCTCATAGGACTGGGTCGCCCCGACTTGTGTCTGGGAGATATCGTTCTCGGACCGCTGCTGCTGCTGCTGCTGCGACAAGGGAGGCGGGGAAGAGACGGGGGACACGAGGGCATCTTTCACAACGGAGGGAATCAACTCGACATGAAGGGTCTCGATAGAGCGCAACGGGCCGGCATGGGACTGCCAATGAAGGTTGCGCAGGGGCAGTCGTGGCACTAGGCCGGGGGCTAGGAGCTTGAAGACATCGTGAGGGTCGAAATATTCGACTACGGAGAGTCAGAACAGTTTCTCGTTTCTGTAGAAAAGAGGATTCGTCGCCATACCTGTAACTTTGGAAGTTGAAAACGGCTGTTCCATGGCGAACAGCTGACGGAATCAATCATGATTCCTTTGGCGAGCTGCTGTAAATTACCTAGGTAGCCCCCGTATGTCGGGTAGGGCGTTTGGAATAGAGGCGACGGTTACCGATGCTAAGCTACGTTACCTTACCTTGGCTTAGGTACAAGGAATGACACTCCTTTTGTAGCTTATTCCCCTATCCATGTCATGCCCCCACATATTTATCTACCAGGGTAGGTACCTCTCGGTAGGTTGAAAAGGTACCTATCTTACCCCTAACAGGTACCTAAGGCACCCTGCTAAAACCCCCACTATTAAGGGCACCGTACCTGAGATCCCCTCCATCGAGATGGCGGGGTGTCTAACCGGGTCGAAACAGACGCAAGATTTTATTTCGCCATCAAGACCCGAATGATGTAACTTGTATTTTATAATTTTATAACTGAACAAACATTTGACCTGACCCTCAAGTGTGGCTAGCTGCTAGCTTCGATTCGTTAATCGCTACTTGCTCAGAGTTGCTGTACTGCTCTTATATCTTATATATATACTAATTACTTACCTTCTAATTCCCGGTTTCATTCTTGTCCTCTTCGCGAGGCGACGCCTTAAGCCGCTGTGCTGCTTAGCTGTTTGCCATGTCGGGTCTTCAGGCTATCCGGTACACGAGGGGCAAGCTGGAGGTGTTGGACCAGCTTCGACTTCCCCATGAACACCGCTATGACGACGTCTCAACGAGCGAGGAGGCATTCGACTGCATCAAGGCGATGCGAGTGAGAGGTACATTACGTTACGTCCCTAAACACCAGGGGTAATCATCATATATTGACCCTTATGTCTACTGTTATAGGCGCACCAGCAATCGCCATTGTGGCGGCACTGGCTCATGGTGTCGAGCTGTATCACGGGGGCTGCAGTAAGCAAGGACACCATCACCGCTGAGTACGCAATGACCACTCGTTACTGAGATGTTTGCCTCGCAGGAGCGTCCACACCAACAGAGGTGATATCATACGTCGACTCTCGCCTGGATTACTTGAAACAGTCACGACCGACCGCCGTAGACCTGACGAACGCCATCACACATCTGAAGACCGTCGTGCGGGCTGTGGATATCGCCTCCTTGGGTCACGATGCCGCTAAATCGGCCATCATCGACGCTTACATCGCCGCCGCCGAGGAAATCTTCCGGAAAGATACAGAGACGAATCTCCGCATCGGCGAGCACGGGAGCCGCTGGCTGCTCGCCAACGCGCCTATCAAGTCACCCGAGGGCAAGGTTTCGGTACTCACACATTGTAACACTGGCTCGCTGGCCACGTCGGGTCACGGCACTGCGCTCGGGATCATCCGCTCATTGCACTCCGCAGGGAACCTGCATCACGCCTTCTGCACCGAGACACGGCCGTACAACCAAGGCAGTCGATTAACGGCATTCGAGCTTGTGTACGAGCGCATCCCGGCGACTCTAATCACAGACTCGATGGCCGGCGCGCTATTCGCGACCCGCAAGACGGAGAATCACATTGCCGCCGTCATTGTAGGCGCCGACCGCGTTGTGCGTAATGGCGACACCGCCAATAAAGTCGGCACCTACGCTCTCGCTGTGCTCGCCAAGTACCACGGCATCAAGTTCATTGTCGCTGCGCCAACGACGAGTATCGACCTACAGACCACCACAGGTGCCGACATCAAAATTGAGGAGCGCAAGCCTGAGGAGCTAACACAGATTAGCGGCGCCGTCGTCAGCGCCGACGGAAAGATCGATGTCTCTCGCACAGTGAGGGTCGCGACGGCGCACCAGGAGATCGCCGTGTGGAACCCGGCATTCGACGTCACGCCTGCGGGCCTGATTGATGCCGTTGTTACTGAGAAGGGCGTGGTCGAAAAGGGCGAGAGCGGCAGCTTCGACTTTCGAGGGGTCATGCCGGAGAGATGGGCGGCTGTCGTGGGACAGTGAATCGAAATACTACCAGATAGAGCACTGAAAGCCGAGAGGGCGTGTCTTATGTAGTTTCTTATTCATCATCTTCTCTTTTCTACAACGGATTACGAAAACAGGCTACGGGTATCGTCTATATGCGTCGCAGATATATCCAGATCATGATTCGGGGGTATCATTCCTATGCACACATAATTTAGCAGAACAAGTGCTTCCAGTTCATTATTTAGCCCTGTCGATTGCCAACATCAAAGTTCCCCTGCGTCCTCTCCTAGGGCGTGCAGAATTATCTTCTTGAAGTCTTCAACGCCGGCTTCCAAGTCTTTGAGCTTGATGGCCTCGTCCGCGCCGTGAGCAACGAGGATGCTGCCCGGTCCATACAAGTAGCGGGTATGGTTGCCCTCGAAATTGGCTACATCGGTGCCATAATTGACCGTAATCGTCTCAAAATCTGGGGACACGTTTAGAAGGGAGTTCAAAGCGCACTAGATCAAAAGGTAGGGGCCATCTTACCCGGGACGTCACACGCGCATTCGACGACGCCATATCCGTTGTTACAGGACAGCTCGAATGCCTCGTCGTCTACACTCTTCAGCACCTCTTCGACTCTATCTGCAACTACCTTGCCCCCGTCTAACTCGGGCCCGATGGCCACACGCGCGGCGATTCGCGCAACGGCGGTCTCCGGGATGACATTGAGCGCTACGCCGCCTTCCAACAGGCCGACGTTGATGGTGGTGTTCCCAAATAGGTCGCTGCTGCCGAGGTCCGTGTCGAGGACCTTGACGAGACCTCGCATCAATATTTCCGTCGCACTCTTGCCGAGCCACGGATATCCGGAGTGCCCGGCCTTGCCGTGGGCCGTGATGGTGCAGCCAACGAAGCCTTTGTGTCCGCAGGCGAGCTTGCCCTCGGTCGGCTCGCCGAAGATGGCAGCCCTCAAGTTGGGCGGCGGGTCCAAAGATGATAACGTATCGGAAAAGTACCGCATGCCGTCTCCAGTGCGCTCCTCGCCAACGACGAATAGCAGCATGACATCTTCGGCCGTGATGCTCTCCGCCCGCAGGAGCTCGAAGACGGCAATGATCTGGGCCGCCACGCTAGCCTTCGCATCGACGCTGCCGCGACCCGCTATGATGGTTTCGCCGTTCGGCTCGTCGTCGGAGCGGGAATAGGGTATGTGCGGGGGGACGGTGTCGATGTGGCTCGTGACGAGGACCTTGGGAGATGGATGGCGTGTTGGACCCGGCCAGGCGAGGACATTGAAACGGGGTTTTCCGTCGCCACCGTCGCCGTCACTACTACTGGATGCGTTGGGAGGTGGGAGGAACTCTAGTTCGGATACAAAATTCCGCGCTGTCAAGTAGTCGACCAGGAAGCTGCCCACGGCATTCTCGGTATACGTGACGGAGGATATCTCGACGAGAGATTTATGTAGCGAGACTAGTTCACCGCGATATGGTGGGGCGTCGGACTCGAGGGAGGGAGCAGACAATGCCGGGCCAAGCGGCGCCTGAAGCTCTAATGCAAGAGCTATCGACGCGCTCGAGAGCAGGCTGGCAACCCTCATTATGAATTGCCGAGTGATGGTACCTGTTGATGTTGTTGACGGAGATAAAGGTACCTAGTAGCCGGATGTAGACCCAGTAATATCGGGAGCCTTAAAAGGACCCGAGGTGGCGGGTCTAAAGGAACATATCCACCCCACTCCCACTCCCCTCACCAAGTCCCAAATGGGCTCACCAGCAAAAACCAATGGCGCCGCTACTGGTAGAAATCCGCCCTCAATAGGCGCGCGCCATATTATCATATTATTCTTAGCTCACTCATTTTTCGATAATGATAATCCGGCCAGGCTTTTAGCCACAACCCTAGCGCCAGCTCTTTTAGCTTTAGGTGGCATCAGCGACTTGGACGGCGTGCAGTATGCAGTCGACGAGGCACGTAAAAAAAGGTTAAGAAGGAAAAGGCGTATAAGGCGTCGCGATCTCATGAATTTCTCGTGTCTCATTATCAAGGTCCAATCTTTATCTATTGTTATATATAGTAAAAGCGCGATGGTTTGCGCCTTGGTGCCCTGTCTAAGTTTTGCAGGGTTTTCCCTCTTAGCTCGGAATTCTGTAGCCTAATCGTCGCGTAATTCAACTCTCGACGTCATCTTACGTGTAATTCGAAAAGGGCTTCGTTAAAACCATGGCTATTATTTTGTTATTTCTATTTCGTCCAGATACGGCTTTGGGGCTGGTCAGGTCCTCGAAGGGGGGAGGGCAGGGGTGCTGTTACTACAAATGGAACTCATCTCACAGCTTCGACTTCAAGAACCAGCGTTCCCCACAGGCAAAGCAATACTTGACTTAACTAACAGATAACTTGCTAAATCAAAGCAAAACAACGATTTTAAATTGCTTTAAAAGCAAAGCAAAAATTTAAATTAATTATTAATTACTTTTAATTAATTGCAGGTAATTTTTAACATTTTTTAATATTTTTTTATAAGATATTTTTAATAAAAAATAGTTAATTAAAAAAGTTAAACCTTTAATTAAAAAGGTAAAACTTTTTATGTTTTACTTTAATTTTATATTTACTTACTTAATTTATTAAAAGACTTTTATTTACTTTTATACCTAATATATTAACTTTATTAGCTATATTTAACGCTTTACTTTAAACTATTAATAACTTTATACGCTTTATGTTTTATATTATAATTTTAATATTTTTATATTTAGCATAATAAAGCCTTTTAAATTATACTACTTTTTTTTTAGCATTAACTTTTTTAGCTAGGTTATAACTGCAAAAAATATATAACTTTTAGTTTTTTATTTTTTTTAAGTTTTTTAGCACTTAGCACTTTAGCTTTTATATATTAACTAAACTACTTATATATTATAATTTAAACTATAAAACTAATATTTTTAAAGTTAATATATTTTAAGCTTTTAAACTATATATTTTTTAATTAATTTAATATACTATGCTAATTTTAGTTAATAAGTGCTGTTTTTATTATTTAAAAGTTTACTTTTATAATAATATTAACTTTTTAATATTTTGCTAGCTTTATATTTTTTATTTACTACTAATATTATATTAATATTATATATTTAATAATTAATATTAAAAAACTAATATCTTTAAAATAAGCATATTAAAAGCTATATATATATATAACTTTTAAGTAAGTTTATTTTTTTTTAGTTTTTTTAGCTTTTTTTTCTTATAAACTTAACATTTTAATAAGATTATTTAACTAACTATTTTATTACTTTATTAATTTTATACCTTTTATTTATTAATAATACTATATATTTTATAATTTATATTAAAATATTAATATTTTTAAAATTAATATATTAAAAGCTATATATATATATAACTTTTATAGTATTTTTAATTTTTTTACCTTTTAGCTTATTAATTTAGTAGTAAAATAATTTTATTACTTTTACTAGTTACTTTTACTAGTTACTTTTACTAGTTATTTTTACTACTTTAATTTTATTTTTTATTTACTAATAATATTATACTTTTTATAATATATATTAAAAAACTAATATTTTTAAAATTAGCATATTAAAAGCTATATGTAAATATAATTTTTATTAAAAAGTAATTTTTTAAATATTTTTGCATACTAATTTAATATAAAACTATTTTACTTATTATTTTAACTATTTATTTTTTTTTACTTATTATTTACTACTTAAATTTTACTTTTTATTTACTAATAATATTATACCTTTTATAATATATATTAAAAAACTAATATTTTTAAAATTAACATATTAAAAGCTATATGTATATATAATTTTTATTAAAAGTTATTTTTTAAACATTTTTATATATTAATTTAATGTAAAACTATTTTACTTACTTTTTTAACTTACCTTTTTATTTTTATTAGCTTAATTTTACCTTTTATTTATTATTAACATTATATACTTTATAATTTATATTAAAAAACTAATATCTTTAAAATTAGCATATTAAAAGCTATATAAATATATAAGTTTTATTTTTTTTTTAATTTTTTTATATTTTTACCTGCTAACTTAATAGTAAAACACTTTTACTTTTATTAGTTATTACTTTTACTAGTTATTACTTTTATTACTAACTGTTTTTACTATTTATTTAGTATGCTATTAGCTATAAACGTTATTATATTATATTAATAGTATTTTTTTAAGGTATAATATATTATTACCTGCAAATAAATATTACCTTTTTATATATATATGCTAGCATTAAAAATTTAACTAAATAATAAAGCAATAATATTAATAATATTAAGCTATAGTTTTTTTAAGCATAAAAGCTTATAACCTTTAAAAATTACTATTTACAATTAAATTACTACGTTAGCTATTAATATATTACTTAATATTTTATAGCAAAACTTTTTTTAAGTTAAAATATTAAGTAAAAACTATATATTTTATACTTAGTTAAATAGTTATATAACTTTAAATATTTTTACTTATAGTATATACTTTATATAAGTTATTATTATTACTATTAATATAACACTTAAAAAGTATAAAATATAGCTATATTATTTATATAATAGCTATAATAAAATAAAGCTTTTTAATAAAAAAGTAACTAATTTATTTAAATATTATTTTTGTTATTATTATAGTATTTAATTTACTTTTATTTTATTATAACTATTTACTATTATTAAGCTTGCAATTATTTTTAAATAAATATAAGCTATTATAATATTTTAACTAGTTAAGTTAATAAAAAAATAATAAAAATAGCTACTAGTTATATTTTATATTTTATTTAGTATATTATTAAGCTTATTTAGTATATAAAAATTTATAAATATTTTTGCTTTTTTAAACTTTAATTTAGCATTAAAACTTAAGGTTAGCATTAATATTACTAGTTGCTAGCTTAAAAATGCATTTTAAATAGCTTAAAAAGCTATTATTGCAAAAATAGCTACTATTAAGTTTAAAATTAACCTTTTTTTTAACCTTTAAAAGTTTTCTTTTAAAAAAAGTATTATTAATATTATTACCTACTATATTAACTAAAATTTTAAGTTATATATTAATTTATTAAGCTTAAAATATATTATTAGTTTTTATATTATTAAAAACATTAAATATTATATTTACTAAGTAATTAATAACTATAACATCTAGTTTATATTAAGGTTTTTTATATTTAATAACGCTAACATTAATAATAAAGCTTTTATATATTTATTTTAACGCTTAGCAAACTAAACTAATAATAACTTTAACAATTTTTTTAATATTAAAGTTAAAAGCTTTATTTAATAATATTAAGCATACTATTAAAGCTATATTATTAATATTATAGCTTAATACTTTATATTTAACTATTTTAAAAGCTAATCTTTTAAGCAAATTGCTTTTTTTATTGTTTAAAAAAGCTATTTTATTAATATATAAATCTATTACTTTTTTTAATAGCATAATGCCTTTTATATAAAACTTAAAAAATATATAAGCATTAAAAATATTTCTTTTTAATAAGTTAATAAATTTATTAATAATAAAAATAAAGTTATTATTTAAAATATAAATATATTTAAACTAGCTATTATTTTTAGTAATAACTAATATATTAATTTTTAAAAGTTAATAGTTAAAATTAAAAATAATATTTATTAGAACTTTTTTGCAGCTAAAATTAAAAGTTTATTAATTTTTAAAAAAGTTTTTATTAGACTTTATGCTATTTTATATTAAAATCTTATTTTTAAAAAGCATATACCTATTAAATATAAGTTTACAGTTAAAAATTAAAAGGTTTACTGCAAAATTAATAAAATTTTAAAGCTTTTTACTTTAATAATACTTTAAAATAAAAGCAAATATAATAGCTTATTTAATATAATAGCTTTTTTTAAAAAGCTTAAAGATTACTTGCATATTTATTTAGTATACTTTTATTTAATTAATAAAAACAATAATTTAAAGCTTAAAGCCTTACTATTGCTATCTTAGTTACTATTTTTTTTATAACTTTTAACTTTTACTTCTTGCTAATCTTATAAGCAATTAGCTTTTTTATAACAAGGCTTTAAAGCTATAACTATAGTTTATACCTGCAAACGCTACTGCTACTTTAAAAATTATAAGGTAAGTATAACTGCTTTAAATAATTAGCATATATAAAAGATTTACATTAGTTTTAAAAAAGCTTATATTAAGCTATAAAAATACTACTTTATATTTAAAGAAATGCTAGTTTATTAAGCTGCTTTAGTTTTTTACCTAAACATAAAGCTAAAAAGCCTTTAAAACTAAAACCTAAAAAAAGCTAAAAAAGTATAGCAAATAATAACAGCATATTAAAAATAATATTATGCTAGCAATATAGCCTTTAAAATTATTGTTGCTATTATATTTAATTTTAAACTTTTTTATAAAAAACTAGTAAGCAAAGCATATAATAGCTATAACTTTAATAATAAGTTACTATTTTAAAAAAATAAACTAAAATGCTATTTATATATAAAAAAAACTAGCTATACTAAATATAACTACAATTTACTTATATAATAGCAAAAGTATAAAAAATAGTTTTTATTATTATTTTAATTTACTGTTAATATTTTTTTTATATTAGCTATATTAGCTAAATATAAAAAGGTTTTTAGCTAGGTAAAACTAATAATAAGTTTGCAATAATTATAGCTTAAAACAGCTATATTAAAAGCTATTTAATATCTTTAGCATTAGCTTTAAAACAATTTTAAAAGTCTTTAAGCTATAATTTAAAGGGAAGATAGCTTTTAGAATTGCTTAAATTACTTAGTTTAAATATTTAGGTCAAGTCAAGTACAAAGGCTAGCTAAGTCAGTTAAACAAGCTAAAAACGAGCTTAAATCAGTTAAAACAAGGCAAATGCGTTTTTTTTGACTTGTTTTGCTTGTGGGGAACGCTGTCGAGAACCCAGGATTAGTACTCGACTATCTCTAGCGGCAGTGGTACATATGCAGCCGTCGCATCGATGACAATTAAGGCATACCCGGAGAGTAACGACAGCGGCAAGCCTCACATGGGCTAGCTAAAGAACCGGCCAAGAGACTTTCTATTCTGGAATAAAAGCATTCCTCTTCGACCTTCCCGGCATATTAGACGCTGGTGCAACGGCGACCTGGCTTAATTCCAACAAATCTTTCACCGTCGGACCTGCAGTAGGGCCCGAAATGCCCAAGAAATAGTTCGACTTATTGCATGAAACAATTCTCGAAAGGCTAGGGCGGTTGAACATATACTGTGGTGATGGCCTTTGGCTTTCTAGACGGGCATCTGGGAATTTATGCGGAGTGATCTTGAAAGCTCGCCTCTGAGAGTGCCTTGACTATTATTACACAAGCGTAGCAAGCAAGTCATAAGGGATAAGCCACACGAAATAGCCCTTGCTTGTGTGCCGCCCTCGAATTTACGAATGGAGGTTACGTCGGGTAGAAAGAATGTAACATAACCAATGGACTAAGCCAGACTATCTATATGAAGTGCACAAATACTATGCTACGAGCACACGAAGTGTCCCATATAACTGCTTGGCCGTCCTCCCTGAGGGCCATCACTGGCGTTGACAATGAAAACACCTTGTCCCATAACTCATCTACATTATTGTTTCTGTTATCCTTAAGATCTCAAGCGATTCTATATCATCCACCTTTCACACAAGGAAAACAGTCTGCCATGTAGGCCTTACCTTTTCCCAGAGGAGAGGATGCACAACGCCGATAGCAAGTCGAGACGATAAGTGCTCTTTCCTATCCACAATCATGACGATAAGACTCCATTTTCCCCTGTTAAATAACGCCTTCCCACCGTAAGTGACTTCTGTACCATTTGTGAAAATTGCCCAGTCATAAGCCCCAATAACAACAGCGTAGCACCTGAAATCTTCACCAGCAATCGGAGGCAGCTTATGACCTGTTGGGAACACTTCGGAGAAAGTATAGCCAATCCTCGCTCCTTTTTCGTCGATGATGTCTAGAGTAGTTTGCTGTGCTAACTTGTGCCCCTGGGAAATTGCATATCTCCGCCATATATCACCAGGATAAGGAGTTTCACGAGCTTCTGATCTTCTAGCCTCGTTTACCCTAACTCTTAGAGACACTACAGTAGTGTTGAATGCAAGACACCCAGGAGTTTTTACGGCAAGTGCGCGGGACTCGTCTGTGATCTGACGGTGCTTGATAGCCTCTCGAGGGTGATGAGGACAGGCTTCATATATGCCAGGTCCGGGAAGTGTCCATTTATCAATGCGCCGCTGGGTATCTTCATAAAACCGATTTAACTCGTAGTCCACGCTCATGCCAACCTGGGCGGTGGTGTCTGACTGATCGAACCAGCACGTCGCCTCGACAACTTCTCGAACTGTTCCATTTTCAGAATACCAGAAACGGACGAGATTTCCATAATCCATGTGATCCCATGCGGAGTACTCTGCGGGTCCAAAGCCAGAAGCCCAGCTCCAACTTGGGATTCCATTAGGGATATCCCCTTCGGGGATGGAAAATGGGGTGTCTGTGCGAACCCAAAGCAAACTCTGGAAAAGGTAATTCTCTGGTAACCCAAAAAGAGATCTCGTCTGGAGGTTCTCAAGGGAGAATTCATTCACACCAGAGAATGCATTTAGGATATCTGATGCCAAGCTTAATCATCGAAGCGTGTACATATACACTGATCTCCTATACAAAAAGAATGCTTTGTCTGTTGAATCACGTAGTGCGCTCTTGGCAGTCCTGACGTCCGTACCGAATCTTGCACCGTAAGGCATATCCCAGTCTGGTTCCTTTTTGGGGGTTCCATTATCTTTAAAACCTTCTTCGCAATCGTTAAAGTAGAAACAGTTGAGCATACAGTGGCTATTACAGAAGAAAATAAGCCGCCGAGAAATCCAGCGCTCCTGGAAAGTCCAGCCACGACTGTCCCAAGAACTGGGCTCGATTAAGTCAGCCCCCTCGGGCTCAGCGAAGAATGTCGAGAAATCGGTATGGGGGCCAAAGTCGAGGAACTTCCATCCGTGATTCTTGAGATTCAATCTCGGACGGCTTGAGACCCCTGGCAACCCGATGCCCACGCCGTTTGCGGAAGCCACCAGAGTTACAGTAGCCAGCCAGTAAATGGCGCCCATGCCATCTATCTGGCCTTGCTTTAATCCATCCTCATCGTCCTCGTCTTGATAGATGCATAAGCGATCAACCCAAAGATACCGTTGCCCGATGTCTCGGCAAAATTCCATGGAGTCTTGGATCACCTCAGGCAAGACATATGCTGACAGGGACCCCTGCCTCTGAAGCTTTTGCTTGTTGCTTCGTAAGAGCATAAGGTCTCGATCTTTGTAGGCCGTGGCGGTTGCCCATTGGTAGCTTAGTGCGACGTAATCGTTGATATCATAATGAGGTTCCACAATGCACTCCGTTTCAACGTCGATGACTAGGAAGCCGGAAGGGAGGGCTCTGTGAAACAACCTCTTGTCACACATCTCGTGGTGGTCATTGCAGTGTGACATCCAGTTTTTGACCTTCTCTACGTCTACAAGGCGCCTATCCCATAACTTAATATCCTTAAAACCACTAAGTCCATCCGAGTATGACAATTCGATTTCAAGAAGGCCCGGCTCTGGTGTGGTAGGATTGTCGTGTTCTCCTTGGGGATACGCGACGAAAAATGCGAGAATAAACTTGTCCATCCAGAGGGCTTCGCATTGGTCTAGACCCTTTAGGAACTGTCTGCCTGGATAGACCCCATGCAATGCAATATTAGTCGGATTGGCTTTTGGTTTGTGTCGTTGAAGGCCCTCTAGTAACGTTTGGCAGACGAGACAGTTCTGAGCCTTGGTCATGTCTTCCAACAACCGGAACTCAAGCGCACTCGGATCGACCGGCGTGAGAGAAAGAACTTCTCCTAGTACGAAGTCCCAAGGTTCAAATGGGTAGAATATTTGCCCCTCAGGCCCAAAAGAAGGGTACGGCATCATATGAGTAAGATCATTCCAGCATTGGCAGTGAACACAGAGATTAGGGTTTATGCCGATGTCGTGATTTAGAGACAAGGTACAATGCGTCTTTTCCTCCCAATTGTTAGGTGGCAATACACTTTGTCCGGCCATCTCTGGTCGACTTGGCCCCATGCTGTGTAGAGAGACAATAATGCTAGCTCTTGGGTTAGAGTGAACATATAGCTTAAACGTTTAACTTGGAGAAAATTCACATATGCGGCCAATTAGCTCAACCTTTCCCGTGTCGCTATCCCTGCAGGGCCCTGTCGCAGCCAATCAACTTAATCTATTTTGTGTCGCTATCCCTGCAATTGCCTGGCTTCGGCTTTATTTGCATGCACGCAGCTATATATGTTAAAATACAAGGTTACGGATTAAGCTATCAAGACATAAAAGGTAAGCTAAGTTAGCTCTAACCTTAAAAATCCACTATATAAATTATTAATATAACGTTATTTACAAGTTAATATTACATTTAAGTTAATATTATATTTTTTAATATTTTGCTTATATAAACTTAAATAATTTAATTAAAATATATATAATTAAAATAAATTAATTAAAATTGTTTTTATTAAAGCTTTTTACTTTTATTTAATAAGTTTATATATTATGTTTAGCTTTATTATAAATATTATATTATTTTTTTTAGTTTATATTTTTTTTATTAAATAATTACTTTTATTTTTATTATTTAATTTAACTATTATATTTTTTTTTTAATTATAATAAAACTTAAGGTTTATTTATAATAAAAAGCTTTTTATTTTTTAAATGCTTGTTTTTAGCTTTATAATATTTACTTAAAATATAGTTAGTTTTTTAAAGCTTTTTGTTTTTCCGGTATAAAAAAGCGTTTTTATATATTAATTTATATATAGCTTTTATAATTAAGTTAATAAAGTTAAAAATTTTTATTAAAAAGCTTAAGAAATAATCTTTAACTTTAGTTTTAATAAAAATTAATTATTATTTAGCTTTAATAATATTAATAAGCATTTTTAAAGTTTAAATTAAAAAAGGTAATTTTAAGTTAATAAAAAGTATTTACTTAAATTTTATAATATTTAAAGCTAAAATAACTTTATTATTATTTAAAAAAACAAATTTAAATGCTTTAAAACTTAATTAAATATTTTATTTTATAAAAGCAGCTATAAATACTTTAAAAAACATAGCAAAAAAATCTTTTTTTATAATATAAGTTTAATGCTATTATATTAAATCTTTAATATATATAAAATAAATATATTTTAATATATTAAAAAATATTAAATTAAAAAGCTAAAGCTTATAAAATAAATAAAAAAGCATATAAAAAATAATAATATTATAATTTTTATAATATTTTTTAAATTTTATTAAATAATAGCTTTTATAACTATTAAAAACTAAAAAATATTTTAAACTTTTTATATAACTTTTTATATAATAATTAAAATATTTTGCTTATTTAATATTTATTTTATTAATTATTTAGCTATTAAAAAATAAATTAACTTTTTAATTGCTTAATAAAATAATATTATAATATTAAAAAAAAAAAAAAACCTTGCTTATAAAAATAATATATAATAATATTATTTAACTTTAAAAGTTAATAGTTTAAATTATTATAATTTATTTTTAGCTTTTTTATTAAGCTTGCTAAAGTTTATTAAATTTTTTAAACTTTATAACAACTATTTTTATTATAATTATACTTATTAAAAACTTTATTTTATTAAAATTATATATATTTTTATTTATAATATTATATTTTATAATTATATTAGCTATTAGCTTAAACTATTTATAATAACTTATTAAATTTTTTTTAAAAGCTTATAAATAATTAATTTAATAATTTAAATATATATAAAAGTTTAATTATTAATATATAAAATTTAATATTTAGTTTTTATTAACAAATAATATATTATATATATATTAAATAATATTAGCTATTTTTTTAACATATTAAAAGTAAAATAAAAATGCTTGCAAATTTAATTTAATTATATATTTAATAATAATATTTTTTTTTATTATTATAAAATTTTAATATTTTTAGTTTATAATATATTATAATTATATATTATTAAATTTTTGCTATAAAATATATATATAAATAAAATATATTTAAATAAGCTTATAAAAAAAAAAGCTAAAGGTTATATTTTTTAGCTTAAATTACTAGCTATAAATTAACTTTATTAAATTTACAAGCTATATTATAATTAATTAAAAATATATAAATAAATAAAAAAAGTAAAAAAATATTAAAAAGTATAACATTAACTTAAATATAATATTAAGTTATAAATAATATTACTTTTTAAAAATAAAATAAACTTTACTTTTTATAAAAATATATATAATTAACTTTAATTTAATTAGCTTGCTTATTTTAATAATTAAAAGTTTTATATATATTAATAAAATTTATTAAACTTTAAAATAAAATAATATAATATTAAAAAAATATTAAAATAATATTATAATTAATTAAAAAAGCTTTATTTTTTAAACTAAAAAATTATAACTAATAATAATATAATTTTATAGCTAAAATAAAAGCTTTTAATATAACGGTTATAATAATTGCTAACGTAACAGTCTTTTAATTTAACCTTTTATTAATAAAACTATTAATAACTAAAAAGACCTATATATATATATAATATATTACTAGCTTTTATATATGCTAATTTTTTTTTTTTTTTTTTTTTTTTTTAGCTTAAAATTTTTGTTTATAGCATTAATAAAGCTATAAACTAGCTTTTAACGATTATAATACTATTTTAAGCTTTTTTTTTTGCTATTAAGCGTTTTATAAATATATTATTTATAATTGCTATAGTTGCAAACTTAAATTAATTATTTATTATACTATTATATATTTAACTTAAAATAAGTATATTATTATTAAAAACTAAAACTAAAACTTATAACTTTTTTAAAGCAATAACTTATAAAAATTAACAACTTAAAATAATTTAAAAAAATTTAAAACTATATTATATTAAATAGTATTTTATTTATAAACTTAAGCGTAAATATTTTAAAACTAACTATAAAAAAAAACTTTAATTTTAAGTTTTTAAAAGCTAAATAAAAATAAAACTTTAATGCTGCTTTAAATAATATAGCAGCTAAACAAGCAATATTAAAAAACTTATAAGCTTAAATTTTTTAGTTAATATAATAGTTAAAATAAGCTTAATAAAATTAAACCTTAAAATTAAAATAAAATAATATTATTAAAAGCGCTTTTAGTAATATTACTTTTTAACTAATAAGTATAGCAGCTTAAACTATTTTTAAAAATATAAAAAAAGTAATAATAAATAGCTTTAACTTATTATATAATAATAAAGCTAAAAACTAAAAACTAAACTTAAAATATTTTGCTAGCAATAAAAAATAATTTAATTATTAGCTAAGCAAGCTAGCTAACAAATTTAAAAAAGATATTATTACTTATTATATTAAAAAAAGCTATATATATTATATTATATTTTTATTGCAAAATAATATTGCATAAGCTTTTAAAATATATTTTTATTTTATTATTAAATTATATAGCAATATAGCTAAAATAATTTAAGCTTTAAAAACTATTTATTATAACTTAAATTAGTTAGCTAAAGCTTATAATAAGCTAAATAAATATTACTATAAAGCTAAATAAAATATTTATTAATTTATTATTTAATTTAATATTTTAGCATTAAAAGCTAAGTTTTTTAAATTAAAATAGTTTTAAATTTTTTAAAAGCATATAAATTTTAATTTAGGAAATAAAATCTTTAAAGCTAGTATAAACTTATATATAAGCTATAAATGCTTTTATAATAAAATATTTAAAGCTATATATAACTATAAGTATAGCTACTAACGTTATTAAAAATATAACTAAAAACTAGCAAATAAGCTTACTATTAATAAAGCTTTAGCTATTTAATATAATATTAAATTAAATATTATAAAAACTTTAAAATAGCTAAAAAAAGCTTTAAATAATAAAAAAAAAAAGGTTTATTAAGCTAATAATATATATTTTGTTTGCAGAAAATCTAAATATTATATTATTAAATACTTTAATAAGCTTAAACTTAAAAAAGTTATAAAAATATAACCTATTAAAAAAGTTAAAAAACAAAAAGATTTAACTAATAAGTTTTTTAACTTAAAAAACTAATAAAACTACTAAAAGTTTTTATAATAGTTTAGTTATTATTTTTAGCTAAAATAAATAATAATAAAAAAAACTTTTTTTTTTATAATATTATTTAGCTATAAGTAAATAATATTAAAATAAAAGCTATTATATTATATAATATTAAAGCTTAAGTTTTTTTAATAATAAGCTTAAAGTTAGCTTAACAAATATATTAATAGCTAAAAGCTAAATTAATAATATTAATATAAAAACAATTTTTTTTTAATTATAAAAAAAGATTTATAAAAAGCATAAAATAATATTTATATGCTATTTTTAAAATTAATAAAAAAAAATTTAAAAATTAACTTTTTTAAGTTATTAATATAAAGCTAAATATTATAATTAGTTTAAATTAGCTAGCTAAATATTAAATTTTTTTAAATTATACTAGTAAAAAGCTAATATAGCTTAATAACTTATTATTTTTTATAAAGTTTTTATTAATAATAAAAATTTTATAAATAAAAGCTTTAAAATATTAAGTTAATTTTACTATTTAAAAAAACGCTAATTATTAAAATTAAGTATTAAAAAAATAATATTAAATATTTTAACAAAAAATGCTAAGCAATACTAATAATAACCTTAAAGTAATTATAAATATTATATAATAAGTTAATTAAAACTTAAATAAATAATAATAAGCTTAGCTAGCTAAAAAAATATTAAAGCAACTTATATTAATAAAGTTTGTTATATTAATAAAATAAGTAAAAAATATAAAATTATAAAAAATATTTAATAAAAAGCATATTTTTTTCTTATTTAATAAAAATTTAAAATATATAATACTAGTTTATAAAATATTATTAAAACTATTAGCTTATTTAAAAGGTTTTTTTTTTAAAATTAAAGCAGATATTATAGTACTTTTTTAACTTAGTTTTAACGTTATATTAAAACTTACTAACAAAAAGCTTACTAACTTACCTTTAAAATATTATATTTTAATTTAATATTTTTTATTAAAAAAAAAAGTTACTAATTAGTTGCTAGCTTTAAGCTTTATTAAGCTATATATAAAAGTTAATATAGCTTTTATTTTATTTGCTTTAAAGCTTTATTTTTAAAAATAATAATTTTATATTAACTATTAATAAAAAAATAAATATTTAAAAAACTATATTATTTTTACTTTAAACTTACTTAATATTATTTTTAATAGTTAATAAGCTAAAAAATATTTTAAATTTAATATTATTAAAGCTTTTTATAAAATAAAAATAGCGCTAAAATTAAAATATTTTACTACTTTTAAAACTTAGCAAAATATATTTTAATAGCTAGTTTTACTTTTTAAACTTAAAGTAAAACTAGTTTAATAGCAGACTTTTATTAATATATAGCTATAAAAATTATTAAATAAGTTTGCAAGCATATATGCTAATAATATTTTAATATATTTTAATATTAAAAAAAAATATTAAACTTACTATAAAAAAATTATTTATAAACTATATAAAATAAATTTATAAAGCAATATTAAAAAGTTATAGTTTAATATAATAAAAATAAACTATTTAAATATAATATTAAAAGCTAAAGTAAGTATTAAAGTAAACTTAGCTAAAATTAAAGCTATTACTAGCTAAAGATTTAAAAACTTTAATAAAATATAAGCAGTTTAATTTTTTTTAAAGCTTTATAATTTTATTTATATATTTACTTATTATATAAGTAATATAGCTAAACCTTTTAATTAATTGCTTAAAAAAGATATGCTTTTTAAAAAAGGCTTAAAATAAAAAAAAGCTTTTAAAGCTATAAAATAATTAGCTTATTAGTTATTAATGCTAGCTTTTTTTAAATTTAAAATACTTACTAAAGTAAAAATAAATACTTTATATAATATTACTAAAGATATTATTTAGCAATAATAATTTAATAGCTAATAAAAACTTATTAAATATTTTTTAAAAATAATAATATTATATAAAAAAGCATATTTTATATAAAATTATAAACTTTTAGCAATAATATAAATATTAAAATATTATTATTTAAAATTATTAAAAATAAAGTTTTTTATAGTTATTAACTATTAAGCTTTAATTTACTTTTTAACTAAAAAAATATTATTAATATAATAAATATAATAAGCTAACTTTTTATTTAACTTTAATATTATATTTTAATATTATTTAAGCTAGCAAAATATAGTTGCTAATATATTGTTATAAAAAATAATAAATTTATTTATTATTAAAGTATAAAAAGCTAAAAAGTAAAACATAAAATTAATTAACTTTGCAAAAATAGCTATACTAATTGCTTTAATAAAACTAACTATAATATCTTTAAAAAAAGTAAACTTAATAAATCTTATTAAAAAAAAAATAAATTTTAATAGCTAAATATAAAAAAATACTATTTAAAAGTTTTAAAAACTATAACTAATAAATTAATTTTTTTATAAATAGCTTTAATAAAAAAAGCTTACTATTTAGTTATTGCAGCTTATTTAAAGCAAAATAAAACTATAAAAGCATTAAAATAAAACTACTACTAGCTTTACTTTAAAAAAAATATTAAAAAATATATATAAAATTGCTATAATTACAAAAAAAATAAAACATTATAAAATAAAACCTTAAGCTTATTATACCTGCTATTAATACTAACTTTAGTTTAAAAACATATAGTAGTTAATAAAAAATTTATGCTTAAAAATTAATATAAATATAATTATATTTAAATATTTATTAATAAATTTAGCTATTTTTTAGTTAGTATTTTAGCTTATAAAATTAATACTACAAAAAATATAGCTTTAAAATATTATTAATATATTTATTAATTACTTAATATATTAAAAGTTTAAATATTTAATAATATAAAACTATTTATTTTAAGCTTTATAGCTAAAATTAATAAATTAACTAGCATAAAGTACTACTATAGCAATATATTTTATTTATAAACTTAAAGTATTATAAAGCTTATAAACTAAAAGCTAAATTAATAATTAAAATTTTATATTAATAAATATTAAAATAACTAAAGTATTTACTTGCTTGCTTTAAATTTTACATATAACTTTTTATAGCACTTATTAATAAATATAGCTTTATTAAAAGTAGCTATAAAAACTAATGTTTATAATTTATTATTACTATTGCTACTTAATGCAAAAGCAGATAGTAAATTAGAAAAACAAACGCTTAAGCTAGTATAACAAGCATAAAAAGTTTAATAATATACTTATAAAATAGCATTTAAAATATAAAAGCAATAATAAATATAAGCTAACTATAAGCAAAAACTAATAAACTTTATAGTTAGCAATTATATATTTTTAAAAAAAAAAAGCTTTATAACTTAAGCGCTAACAATTAAGCTAGATTTATAATAAATAAAGCTATTTAAAATATTGCAAATATAAAAGTATAGCTATATTTTAAACTTTTTAAACTTTTATAAAATAACTAACTTATTTTATACTAATAAACTATAAAAAGCTATAAATAATCTGCTATTATAATAAGCGCAACTATTACTTAAAGCAAAAAAAGTTAATAGTAAAGCAAAATTTAAAGTAAAAAAAATATTACAATTTAAACTATATAAAAAATATAAAATGCTGCAATATTAAGTAGCATAGCAAAAATATAACCTTAATAATATATAATACTTTACTAAAAACTTTAAAAATTTGCTAGTATAGCTAGAAAAATTTTATAAGCAATACTAAAAAGCTTTAAGTCTTTTAATAAAACTTTAATACTAAATAAAAATAGTAGCTAAAAATATATAAGCAAAAAATTATCTAAATAATAATTTAGCTAAAAAAGCAAGCTTTGCTATAAAAATTAAATAATATAAATAACTTTAATAAAGTTTATAACTATATTTTAGTTTTAGTAAAAAAAAGTATAATAGTTATAATAATTGCTAATATAATAGTTTTTTAATTTAATTTTTTATTAATAAAACTATTAATAACTAAAAGGACTTATATATATATATAATATATTACCAGCTTTTATATATGCTAGTTTCTTTTTTTTTTTTCTTTTTTTTTAGCTTAAAATCTTTATTTATAGCATTAATAAAGCTATAAACTAGCTTTTAATAATTGTAATATTTAATATATAAAATTATATAAATTTAATTAAATAAAAAAAATAGCTAACTTTTTTAAAACTATTATAATATATAAACTATTTTATAAAAGTAAATATTAATTAAACTATTATATAAAAAACCTAGCTAAGCTATTATATAATTAAATCTATTTAAAAAAAACCTAGCTTAAACCTTTATTAGGTTTTACTTTATTACTTTATTAAAAATATATTAGCAAGCTATATAACTTATATTATTTAATATAAAAATATATAGCAAAATATATAAAGCTATAAAATTTATGCTAGCAAGCTATACTAAAATTATATATACTATTTAATATAAGTTTTATATATATTATAATATAAACTATTTATATATTAAATATTATAGCAAACTATATTAACTTTATTTATTTTTTTATAACTTATATTTTTTTAATTATAAAAAAGCTTATAATAGCTATTATTTTAGCTATATAACTTTTATTTTATTAACGTTTTTTTAATAGCTATTTTTATTATATTAATTATATAAGATATTTATATTATATTATTAAGTTTTTTATTATTTAAGATTTTAATTGCTTAAGTTAAAAAGATATTATAAAAATATAAAAACTAATATAAGCTATATTAGCTAATATTTTCTTATAAAAAAATAAAAAAATTAAAACTAACTTTAATTATATTAGCTAATATTTTATTATAATTAAATAAAAAAATAAAAATTATTATTAATTATATTAACTAAGGTTTTTTTATAAAAAAATAATTTATTATATATATATTATTTATATATTAATTTTATAAGCAATAAAAAAAAATTAATATATTATAAATAAAATATAATAATAATATAATAAAGCAATAGCTAATATTTATATTACTTTTATTTTAATAAATAAGTTAGCACTTTTAAACTTTAATAGTTTTATTATGCTTATATTATTAAACTAATAGCTAAAAAAATATATATAAATAAAAAGTATATAATATATTTATAGTTATAAAAAAAAAGATTTTTAAATATATAATATATATTACTTAATATAAAAATATATAATATAATTTATTAAGCTATAAAAGCTATGCTAGCAAGTTATAAAAACTATATTAGCAAGTTATATTAAATTAATTTATATTGCTTAATATAAGTTATATATATATATAATAAGCAGTTTATTATAAATAATAATATAAAAAATATAATAAGCTTTAAATTAATTAAAATAATAAGTTATTTTATAAAGCTTTATTATATATTATAGCTAATATATTAAATAAAATAGTTAACTTTTTTTTATTTATTATTTTTTTTTAAAATATATTTTTTTAAAAATATAAAAGCTTATAATAGCTTTTATATTAGCTTTATTAGTTATGCTAGTATTATTTTACTAATTTTTAGCTAGTAGCTTTTATATTTAATATACTTATATAAAATATTTAAGCTATACTATTAAGTTTTTTATTATTAAGCTTTTTATTATTTAAGCTAAAAAAATATAATAAAAATATAAAAACTAGCATTAATTATAATAGCTAATATTTTTATAAAATAAAAATATTTAGCTATATATATATTATATTTATTATAAATAAATAAATATTAATTTAAAAAATAAATATTATATAAATATTATATTAAACTAAATATAAATATATAATTACTAATATATTTATTGCTTTTATTTTAATTATATAAGTTAATAAATAAAAGCTTTTATAATATATTATATTTAAGTTATTAAATTAATATTTTATTAAAAAAATAAAAAAATATAAAATAGCTATAATATTTGCTATTTTAAAAAAAAAAAAAATTATAAGTTATATAATTTATATTATTTAATATAAAATAATATAATATTATTTAAAGTATTTGCTATATAATTATATTAGTAAACTTTAATATTATAATATATATTATTTAATATAAGTTTTATATATATTATTTTATATAAGTTTTATATATTATATATATATTATATATTTATTATTTTTATTTTTATTATATATATTAATATTTTATAGCTTTAAAAGCGTTTACTTGCTTTAGCTGCTTAGCTAATTATTAAAAAGCTATTAAAATATAAAATAAAAATATAAAAAATAATATTAACTATATTAAATAATAATTTTTAATAGCTAAAATATATAATAATATATATTTAGCTATATATATAAAATAAATAATATTAAGCTAAAAATAAATATATAATAAATATAATATAACTAAAAATATAAATATATAATAGCTAATATTATTATTTAATTATATTATAACTATTTAATTATTTAAAGCATTATAATATTTATTATAGTTTTAATATATTTTTTATTTAATATATTTTAGCAAAAGCTTTTACTATTAAAATATTTATATAATATATTTATATTATATTATTAGGTTTTTTATTATTAAGCTTTTAATTACTTAAGCAAAAAAAAAATAAAATAAAAAAAATAAAAACTATATTTAATTATACTAGTTGCTATTTTTTTATAAAAGCATAAGAAAATAAAAACTATATTTAATTATGCTAGCTAATATTTTCTTATAAAAAAATAAAAAAACTATGCTAGTTAATATTTTCTTATAAAAAAACTAAAACTAGTAGCTACTATTATTAAACTAATTATATAATATATTTATATTATACTATTAAATTTTTTATTATTAAGCTTTTAATAGCTTAATTTAAAAAAATAAAATAAAAAAATAAAAACTATATTTAATTACGCTAGTTAATATTTCCTTATAAAAAAACAAAAGGACTACGCTAGCTAATATTTCCTTATAATAAAACTAGGAAACAAAAACTATATTTAACTACGCTAGCTAATATTTTCTTATGAGGGGAAAAAGGGACTATGCTAGTTAATATTTCCTTATAAGGAGACAGGAGGACTGCAGCGGTTAATATTTCCTTATGAGAGGACTAGAACTAGTGGCTACTGCCGCTAGACTAGTTGCGTAACATACTTACGCTATTAGGTCTCCTACTATTAGGCTTTTAATAGCCTAAGTAAAAAAGATAAGACGAGGAGATAAAAACTATATTAACTGCGCTAGCTAATATTTCTTTATAAGGTAATAAGAAAATAAAAACTATATTTAACCGCGCTAGTTAATATTTCCTTATAAAAAGATAAAAAGACTATACTAGTTAATATTTCCTTATAATAAAACTAAAACTAGTGGCTACTGCTATTAAACTAGTTATATAACGTACTTACGCTATGCTATTAAGTTTTTTACTATTAAGCTTTTAATTGCTTAAGCAAAAAAAATAAGATAAAAAAATAAAAACTATATTTAACTACATTAGTTGCTATTTTTTTATAAAAGAATAAAGAAATAAAAACTATATTTAATTATACTAGCTAATATTTTCTTATAAAAAAACAAAGACTAGCAGCTACTATTATTAAACTAGTTATATAATATATTTATGCTATGCTATTAGGTTTTTTATTTTTAAGCTTTTAATAGCTTAAGTAAAAAAGATAAAATAAAAAAATAAAAACTATATTTAACTACGCTAGCTATTATTTCTTTATAAAAAAACAAGGACTAGCAGCTATTACTATTAAACTAGTTATATAATATATTTATACTATGCTATTAAGTTTTTTATTATTAAGCTTTTAATAGCTTAAGTAAAAAAGATAAAATAAAAAGATAAAAACTATATTTAACTATGCTAGCTAATATTTTCTTATAAAAGGATAAAAAAATAAAAACTATATTTAATTATACTAGTTAATACTTTTTTATAAAGAGATTTATAGCAGTATATATATAGTTATAAATTATAAATAAACAACATATAATATAATAAACTAAATTAAAATAAATATAATATAACTAAAAATATAAACTTATAATAGCTTAGTTATTACTATTAATATAATTATATAATATACTTTTATTATATTATTAAGTTTTTTATTATTAAGCTTTTAATTATATAAATTAAAAAAATAAAATAAAAATATAAAAGCTAATATTAACTATATTAGCTAACATTTTTTTCTAATAAAATAATAAAATAAAAACTAACTTAAGCTATGCTAGCATATATTTTTGTATTAATAAAGCTTAAGCTTATATAATAATAATATTTATTGTTAAAAGCATTAGTATTACTGCGCTTAAAGGCAACTCTTAAAGCAACTTAAAGGCCTTAGCATACATAGTATTTTATATGCAATAGTTTTTAACTGTTTTATCTTTTTAGCCTTTGTATGCTAGCCAAAAGTTCTTACACTAGGTAAAAACTTTGAGCTAATAAAAGGCCTTTTCTTTTTTTCTTTTTTAGTTAAAGCAACCTTAAATATATAATAGTAAGATATATTTTTATTTGTTTTATATTA